>PVIU01020026.1:0-34878 GCA_004026605.1 Ondatra zibethicus
GTGTGGTTTTGGTATCAGGGTAATTGTAGCTTCATAAAATGAGTTTGGTAATGACCCTTCAGTTTCTATTATGTGAAACACCTTAAGGAGTATAGGTATTAGCTCTTCTTGGAAGTTCTGGTAGAATTCTGCATTAAAAGCATCTGGTCCTGGGCTTTTTTTGGTTGGGAGGTTTTTGATGACAGCTTCTATTTCCTCGTGACTTATAGGTCTATTTAAATTCTTCACCTGGTCTTGATTTAATTTCGGTATATGGTATTTATCTAAAAACTGTCCATTTCTATTACATTTTCCAATTTTGTGGCATACAGGCTTTTGTCATTTAGTAAGAACTAATGATTTTCTGAATTTCCTCAGTGTCTGTTGTTATGTCCCCCTTTTCATTCCTGATATTGTTAATATGAATGTTCTCTCTTTGCCTTTTGATTAGTTTGGATAAGGGTTTGTCGATCTTGTTGATTTTCTCAAGGAACCATCTCTTTGTTCCATTGATTCTTTGGATTGTTTTCTGTGTCTCTATTTTGTTGATTTCAGCCCTCAGTTTGATTATTTCCAGTCTTCTACTTCTCCTGGGTGAGTCTGGTTCTTTTTTTTTTTTTCTAGAGCTTTTAGGTGTGCTGTTAAGTCTCCAATGTGTGCTTTCTTCGTTTTCTTTATGTGGGCACTAAGTGCTATGACCTTTCCTCTTAGCACTGCTTTCATAGTGCCCCATAGGTTGTAGTGTCTTTATTTTCATTGATTTTAAGGAAGACTTTAATTTCTTTCCTCTGTGGGTCCTTGGAACACCAGGACTCTCACTTCCTGTGCTGAGGTCAGAGGTCCAGCCGGATCAGAGGTCCAGACAGGGTGAGTGTGTGCAAGCCTTCCTGGGAGATCCCCACCCACTGAGACTCCCCTGACTGCAATCAAAGGAAGAGATGGGCAGGTGCCAATCCAAGAATTCCTCCAACAACCTGAAAAGCAACATGATAACACCAGAAACCAGCGAGTATGCAACAGGAAACCTGAGCAATCTAACCCAGAAGAAGTAGAAGAAATCGACTTTAAACGTAACTTTATGAAAGTGACAGAGACCTTTAAAGAAGAGGTGAAAAACGCCTTTGAAGAAAGGGATGAGAAAACTAACTAAAAGTTAGAAGAAATGAATAAATTCCTCAAAGATACCATAGAAAACCAAGAAAAAGCAATCAAACAGGTAATGGAAACAGTTCAAGACTTAAAAACTGAAATGGAAGCAATGAAGAAAACAAAAACAGAGGGAAGGCTGGAGATGGAAAATCTGGGTAAATGAGCAGGAACTGCAGAGACAAGTATAACCAACAGAATACAAGAGATAGAAGAAAGAATCTCAGACGCTGAAGATACTATAGAGAAAATAAACTCATTGATCAAAGAAAACAACATATCCAACAAATTCGTAACACAAAAAAACCAGGAAAAATGGGACACCATAAAAACGCCAAACCTAAGAATAATAGGGGTAGAAGAAGGAGAAGAAGCGCAGCTTAAAGGCCCAGAAAATATATTCAACAAAATTATAGAAGAAAAGTTTCCCACCATAAAGATGGATATGCCTATGAAGGTACAAGAAGCATACAGAACACACAATTAGAATGGATCAAAAAAAAAATCCCCTCACCGTATAATAATCAAAACACAAAACATATAGAATAAAGAAAGAATACTAAGAGCTGCAAAGTAAAAAGGCCAAGTAACGTATAAAGGTAAACCTATCAGAATTACACCTGACTTCTCTATGGAAACCATGAAAGCCAGAAGGTCTTGGATAGATGTGCTGCAGACACTAAGAGACCATGGATGCAAGCCCAGACTACTATACCCAGCAAAGCTTTCATTCACCATCGATGGAGAAAACAAGATATTTCAGGATAAAAACAAATTTAAGCAAACATAGCCACAAACCAAGCCTTACAGAAAGTACTAGAAGGAAACCACAACTAAAGGAAGCAAACAACACCCATAATAACACAGACATCTAACAGCCCTCCACTGGCACAACTCAAAGAAGGGAAACACACAAATTCTGCAACCCTAAAAAAAGAACCACAGTTAATAACCTCTGGTCATTAATATCACTTAATATCAATGGACTCAATTCACCTATAAAAAGGCACAGGTTAAGAGAATAGATACAAAAACAGAATCCAACATTCTGTTGTTTACAAGAAACACACCTCAACCACAAAGACAGACATTATCTCAGAGTAAAGGGTTGGGAAAAGGTTTTTCAATCAAATGGCCCTAAGAAACAAGCGGGTGTGGCCATACTAATATGGAACAAAATCGACTTCAAACTAAAATCAATCAGAAGAGATGGAGATGGACATTTTATACTCTTAAACGGAATAATCCATCCGGATGAAGTCTCAATCCTGAATATATATGCCCCTAATATAAAAGCACCCACTTATGTAAAGGAAACATTACTAGAACTCAAAGCACACATCAAACCCCACACAATAATAGTAGGAGATTTCAACACTCCTTTCTCACCCATGGACAGGTCAACCAGGCAGAGATTTAACAGAGAAATAAGAGAACTAACAGATGTAATGAATCAAATGGACTTAATAGACATCTATAGAACATTCCACCCAAACAGGAAAGAATATACCTTCTTCTCAGCATCTCATGGAACCGTCTCAAAAATTGATCACATACTCGGTAACAAAGCAAACATCCAGAGATACAAAAATATTGGAGTAACCACCTGTGTTTTATCGGATCATCTTGTAGTAAAGTTAGAATTTAACAACAGTTTCACCCCTAGAAAGCCTACAAACTCATGGAAACTGAACAGTCAACTACTGAACCACTCCTGGGTCAAGGAAGAAATAAATATGGGTGATTTTAAATCTATACAGGAAAATATCGGCAGTGACTTCAAACAGGTTTTAAAGACCAAGGCTGGAAGGAAGCATGATATTATGATGTGTCTCGGCATAGGACCTTATTATACATCTTACATTAAATGAAAACACATGTAGTAAATAATATATTGTGTCATGATAACAATGTCATTATTGAAAAACTGGAATCCAGAAAGTTAACGGTATCGTTAAAAGCTTATTCTTTTGTGTCACCTACTCAAATATCAATTATTGTACAGTATTAGTGACAAGAAATTTTGTCATGTATAAAGCTAATGTTTGATGATTTTCAACTCTGTACTTTCATATCAATGTTTTCTTGAAGAGACATTTGTTATAATGACCATAACAGAAGTGGTAAGATGCTAAGAAACTACAAATTGTCTTTTATTCACTGACAATTTGGTATTATACAGACTCTTCTTTAAATCCTGCTTTTTCTTTTGAACAAGTTCAAGAATATTGGTAAAGAAAAAAATAATTGTAAGGAAAGCAGACCAAGGCCTCCTATACATACACACACATCCTTTTTTATTGCTGGCCATATGGTTGCTGATACCTCAATTTTCTGTAGGTTGAACAGTTAGAAAAAAGAAAAAAATTCTTCTAAATGAATCATTGAAAATTTCCATGAGTTCTAAAATTTTCAATGGAAAATCTTAAACTCCTTAAGCAAAGGTTGATGTCATATACATCTCTACTCTGCCTCCCTTTATTGTTGCATGCCTGCCTCCCTTCATTATCAACTATGGTACTTCCTTTGGTTTTTGTGATATCCCATTCTCTTCTGCCTACATCTTGCATTTAATAATATAATTCTACAGTTTAAGAGTACAACCTGTCTCACATTTTTATTTCATACATAATTCAAAAGAAATTAATAACTATTTTCTTGTAATGATTACTTGATTCCTTGGAAGTCACCCTAATTTTCCTATAAAAAGAAGCAAGAGTATCAAAAATAATTTCTCAAATTCTCTTGGAAATTAAGGTTAATCTTCATGATTTTTGAAGCCCTATCATGATTTGCTTTTGAGAATATAAATGAGTTAATAAAATGAGGGAATGTGAAATATTATTACATGATGTAAGAGATAAATTTAAATTCTCTCATTCATATATGAAGATGATATTCTTTAAATGTAAATTATACACACACACTCATATATATATATATATATATATATACATACATACATGCACACACACACACACATTTTGAGACAGAGCTCCTCTGTAGCTTTTGGAGTCTGTCCTGGAACTCTCTCTGTAGACCAGACTGGCCTCGAACTCACAAAGATCTGCCTTTCTCTGCCTCTGAGTGCTGGGATTAAAGTCATGTGCCATTCTGATTCACAAGAGTCAGAAAAATGTGCTTCACATTTAGAAAAAGATTGTATTTTACTTACATAATCCAGTGCAGTCCAAATCACTTCATTGACAAAATACTGCTTAATTTCAAAATTTAAATTGGATTTTTATTTTAAAATATTTTGTCAGTTCTTTAAGAATTTGAATAAATTCACTCCCTCATCTTCTCCCAACTCCCATATCCTAACTCCCTATCCCAAATCCCATCTATTTCTACTCAGCTGCGGAATTGAATCTAATTTTTTCATTCCTCTATCATGCACTGTTTGTACTGCTTATGAGGACTCGCATAATTAAAGAAAAACAACTATCCCTCTCCCAGCAGCTCTCAAAGACCAATAGTCATCAGCTATTAGTGAGATTACATGTCCACCTTTACACTTCCATGGTAGGATATTGTTTGGCTAAGGCTTGCTCAGGTACTATGCATGCTGTCACAGCCACTGTGATTCTAAATACCTAGCTGCCATGCTGTATCTAGAAACCGTTCTTTTTTGAAGTTACCCACTATCTCTGACTTTTATAATTTTTTGACCCACTTCTATGTAGATCCCAGAGCCATACATGGAGGGTGGCATGAATGCCCCCATTTAAAGTTGAACACCACACAGTCTTTTGTTCTCTGTACACTGAGACCATGAACAAGAAGTGAGCATCGTCCAGCCATACAAAAATCCAATCATAGCCAAAGAAAGTTGGACATATAACACCACTGGTAATTGAAGCACTATTGAAATTAGATAGCTGCTAAGAGATGAAGAGTTGGGTTTCTTAAATGATTTGACCACCCTGTTAGGCTGACCACATACCATGGCAAGTCCCATTCATGAGACAACTGAGGAAATGCAAAGTGGATTTGAAAGAGAAAGAAAAAAATAACAAAATAGGATATGTTTTGTGGGTGAACTGGGGACTCAGGTGATGGGAAAAAGCATGGAGTGGGGACTTGGCGGGAGACAGTACTGAGAGAGACAACTGGAATTGGGAGACATTTCAGGGGCAATGTGGAAACCTAGTACAACAGAAACTTCCTGGAATCTACAAGGGTGACCTTGGCAAAGACTCATAGTACTGGGGAATGCAGAGCCTGAACCACCCATCTTTTATAACCAGGCGAGACTCCCAGCAGTGAGACTGGAACATCAACCCAGGCACAAACATATGACCTACATTTTTTTCAACCTACATATATGCTATAGTAACTAACCGTGGTATAGAACATTTGGGAAGAGAAAACCAATGCCTGGTTCATCTGGAGTCCCACAACACAAGAGGGACACAGCTCAGCTGAGCAGAACCAGAGGCTCAGCAGCACAGAGACCCACAATAGAATCAAACACAACTGTCAACAAGAACAAAAAAAAAAAACAACAAATGTCAACCCAAAGACTCCTAATAACATTCTGATATACTCATAGACTAGAGTCCAGCCCAATAGTTATCACATAGGCTTCATTCAGCAATTGATGGAGGAGATCCAGAGACCCACCTCCTAACATTATGTGGAGCTTAGGGTACCACGAGCAAGAGTGTACAGGAGGATTGTAGGAGCCAGAGGAGTGGAGGACAACAGGAGTACACTCCCCGCACAATCAACTAACCAGGGCTCATTGTGGTTCACAGAGAATGAAGTGGCAATCATAGTCCCTATATGGGTCGCAATAGGTCCAACACAAACAAAACGTTGTGTTTGTGTCACTTGTTCTTGTGGTATTCCTAACAGTACGAATAGGGATTGTTTCTGTCTCTTTTGCCTCTGCCTGGGATCCCTTTCATCCTAGTTTGTTGACTCATCCTGTCTTGACATGACGGTTGGTGCCCAATCTTATTTTGGAACTAGTTACGCCATGTTCCATTGGGACTCATGGGACGCCTGCTTTTTTTCTGAAGGGAAACAGAGGAGTGGATCTAGGGGAAAGGGAGAGGGGCTGTGATGGGTAGACGGAGGGGAAACTACAATCAGGATGTAATATACGACAAAAGATAAATAAATAGAAAACTTCTTAGAAGAAATCAAGTTGAGTGGGAAGCAATGAGAGTGTCAAGGAGGTTTGTTACGTGGGTATTTCGGTGTCTATGAGTATGTTTAAATGCATCATAGGAAATTCTCAAAGAATTAATAAAATATTCCTAAAAATTGAATATTCAATATGTTATTACTATTATTTACAACCTTGCTGCAGTTTTACCTCCATCTCCTCCTCCCAGCTGCTCCCACAACACACACACTCTTCCATTTCTCTTCAGAAAACGTGAAGCTTTACGTGGATATCAACCAGCCATGTTATATCAAGTGGCAGTAAGACGAGGCACCTTCTGTCCTATTAGGCAATTACTTGGGAGCAAAGGCTCTTAAAAGCAAGCGATAGAGCCAGAGATAGCCCCTGTTCCCACTGTTAAGAATCCCATAAGAAGACCAAGCTACATAACTGTAATGTATGTGCAGAGGGCCAACATCAGTCCCATGCAGGCTTCCTTGTTGTTGACTTAGTCTTTGTGAGACCCTATGAGACCAGGTTAGTTGACACTGTGGGTTTTTTTGTGGTGTCCATGACCCTCTCTGGCTCCCATAATTTTATTCCCCTCTTCCAAAGAATTCCTGGAGCTTCACCTTAGGCAACTTTTTTACACTTTTTGTAATATTTTGTAAATAAAACTGAATTTAATGGAAATTAACTATAGACAGACAAATGTATAAAAATGGCACAGTATGCCTAGTATATTTTACTGCATACTAAGTGTCTTTCTAGTGATGTGAGTATATTGATTAGAAATACACAGCAAGAAAAGGAGTTACTAACAAATAGTATTCAGTTTAGTACAAACTGTGAAGTGATCTGTGAACGATACACTGAGAACATAAAAACCATTTAAATAGTTTGTATTTTAAGTTATTAGATGTATATGAGGTTTATTAAAATTTTCACATTCAAAATAATGATGACAATTTCAGAGTTTCTTGTAAACTTATCCTCAAAAATTAGGAGACAGATTAAGTAGACCCCTATATATTATTTTATAATTTAAAAAGTTCATCAATTATCCAGCTCTTTGGAAGATAAAGTTAAGAAATTATAGAGAAAATTAGGTTTCTAATTTTCTGCTATCTGTATTATTAATGAGAATGACCTTAACAGATGTTTGAAAGAGGAGAACGTATTTTTGAAAGAATTGAATTCCCCACGTGTCTATATATGTGTAGGAAACAGCTCAGCATTCCTAATAAAATTCAAATCTAAGATTCATGGGAAGGAAATACGACATAACTGAAAACATTAAGGAGATAAGTCAGTCTATCCCCGTGCATGTCTATCTTTCAATATTTACATAAGTTGCACATTGAAATGCCTGATCATGTTCAGTTTGTCTTGGAACCATTAATTCATTGATAATGGAGACATTATATCATAGCATAGATCAAAATATATGTAGAAGGAATGCATTAAAACTTTTAAAAGTGAACGTGACCTTTAGAAGCAAAGGAAGATTGTATTTTAAAAGGTGGGATTACTGCTGTTTTATATGGTGGGGAAAATTATATTTGATATTTAATTTCCAGGGTTGACATTACATTTTAATAAAATATACAACTTGAATTTTTCTGTAAAAATTCAAAATAATATGTTAATTTTCAATGGTTTAACATCCATTGAATAAAAGAATGTATTAGCCAGTTTATCGATGAGTCAATTCTCATAATAAGAATTTCCAAAACTTAGCTTAATAGTCTACAAACTTCATTTAATTTTTGAATCATTACATATTTACAGAGAAGTATCTTTATTAAGGTTAAGTATCTTACTAAAAAGTACTAATATATTATAGAATTAACTAGGATTAGCATCAGTAAACATCATTTCTAAAATCATGAGATACACCTCAAATTATTAGAGTTAGATTCAGACCAAACAAATACACAGTAATAAGGGTAAGTAAATAAATTCACATTTATACTTAAGAAAATTAGTGTACAAATTTTGAATAAGAAGTAGTTCTTTATCAACTGCTTTTATTGGTTTAATTTTCCAAAACTTAAGAGAAGCAATTCTGTTCTTTCCCTGAATTAACCTGAAGAATAAATTATTTTCTGAAACACAAAGTTAATATGGTATGCTATTCCATACATACATTCAAACTATAAATCAAATACTGTCTCATTGCTTGATGACACTAATATGGTCTAATGCATGATAGAAAAATAAGCCATACATGGATGAAAAGCAGGATGTTGGAAGGCAAGTTGAAAGTGTATGGGGAATTCTACTGAGGAAGTATTTTGACTAGACACAGAGAATTTCTCCAAAGGACTTAGGGTCAGATAAAAAAAAAAGGAAAATTAGCTATTCTATATAATTCTTTGTGAAGGATAATATCCACATTTTAAAAGTTATAGTGAATTGAATTTATTCTAAATATGCTGGAGCACAGCCCTTTAGGACTACTGCAAATAGAATAAGCAAGGTAAGGTGACAGCCACTTTAAGATTGGAGTTTTGCGCTAGATGAACAATAGTCAAAACTATTGCACTGGTCATTTCTGCATTGAATGAGAGGTTGACCTCAGTGAACTCTCAAATTTTCAATTTCTCAGATGGAATCTTTTGTCTTCATCTTAGTGAAAAATAAAGGAAGAGAAAAGATCATCATTTTCTTTTTCCTGTTTATTTTTCTGCAACAGTTAAATAGAAGTGTAATTCAATTTAAAATAACTCACAATTTTTCCGAGTTATATACTGTCTTACATAGATATATGTAATTCATATATTGCATGAATCATAGTAGAACACACTCAGTTTTGCTTTAGAGTGATAAATAATTTCAAAGATTCATAACATATCCAAATATATTGCCTACAAACAAGTTAGCATTTATTGCATAAGTACTGAACAGCCTGATTGTGGTTTCTGAGGTTTTCATTACAAGTAAGAACAAAGAGCTGAGCTAGTGTTTTAGTTTCCATGAAGTATTACAAATATGATAATTTATCAAAATAGAGGGTATATTCATGGTGTTTTTCTAAGTATTTCAATCATGGACATAGTCTGTTTAGTGTTAATATTTTCTGCATGTTAATTCACAAGACAAGGAGATGTGCCTCACTATGTAAGCTGCTCAACCCCTGGATTCTCAATTGCAAAGCTTTATTAAAATAAAGATTAAATATTGATTTCCTCCAGGTGCACATGTTTCTTGGCCCTGTCTCACTGCCTAATTATTTTCCAATAATTCCAACATTTAGCAGACTGTGTGTAGGTGGAAGAAACTATTAGGCTGGGCATTTGAAAGACTACATTTCAGGCCAACTTTTGGCATAGCCATGCTCTAAGCCATTGGTTTTGGTCTTTCTTTCTTCCATTTTTCTTCCAGCCCTCTTCAATACACCACTGCAGAAATTATACACCTTTTCAACTTACCTAACAAGGATATAAAAAAAAATCCACATTTGTTCTGAAGAATGCTTGACTACCATTCTGTGTTGAGCCAATTCCTGATAAAAGAAAGAGTCTAAAGCTAAAGTAGTGACCTAAAAATACTGGTTGGGAATGGAAACAATGAAATGTTTTATTTTTTTGAGGATTATGTACAGTTCAGAAGTAGAACACTTATTCATCTTTCTTTTACAACACTGTTCTTATAATGTGGAAACTGTTTCACAATTATGAGCTCTTGATGAAAACCACATCAGCTAACTTCCTCCTTACTGTAATATCATCACTGTTTTCATTCTGTACATATGAAAGATGAACACAATTATGAGAGATGAAAAATTTCAGAATTAGGACTAAACTAAGGTCTGTAGTATAATCTTTGCAAAAAAGTATATGACTAAGGCAGTCCAGATGCTATATATGTAATGAAACTTGAAACAAGTTCTGTAACCATGAAAAGCATGTTCAATAAGTGTACAATGAAAGTAAATTACATCATATATATCTATGAATGTGTGTATATGTGTATATGTATGTATATATGTGTGCATATGTATATATGTTGTATTGTGTATGTATGTATGCATTTATGTATAGTTTAAAAATATGTCCTACCACTTTGTTGAAGTATGAGACACTATGTATTTCAGGCATCAGTTCATATCTCAGCTCTAATTCTATTTTGCTTTATATTCAACAGGAAGCTGTGATTTTCTTGCTTCTTCCCAAGTTCAAGTATTACCACAATGAATCACAAGTCTGAAATAAGAATCCTGATGCATGTTGATGAATGCTGACATTTTCCTAGCTATTTCATATTTACCTAACTTGCCTTTATCAGGACTAATTTTGTTGTTGTTATTATTTGTTTGCCTTGTTTCTGTTTTTAACTTTCTAAATATTTATCTTTTCAAGGAAAAGGTACCTTCCTCAGATTTTCCAATTTATCATTTCTTTCCATGAAGCAAAGGCATGTATTGGTACATTGATTCTTCATCACCACATTTGTCTTTGTCTTAACTTGAGCCTCAATGGCTTGATTACTCTACTTTAGCAACCCGGTATTATGTTCATTTATTACCCCATATGAGCATTAAGTTTAACGAATTTTCCTGCTATCGAGTACATAAATGTCTTTTCTCTATAGCTGGTATTTTCTAGAGAAGATGATGCTTTAAGCTTTGCCGCATGGCAAAATGCCAAAGAAATCAGGACAGATAAATCTCTGAAATATTATTCATATGGAGTGGAATCAATATGGTTAACAGTAGGGCTATCAAAGATAAAGGCAGAATATTGTGCTCCTTGTTTGTCTAAGTTGCCTTGAAATAATTCAGAAGACAGCACGTGCAAATGTTCTCTTTTTTGAGGTTCGCATAGGCCTTTCCGTAGACTTTCTCTTTTAAGGTTTCCTTTCATTAGTTCTGGATATGTATATAAGATGCACATGTTTGCATATGTTCCTTATATATGAGCACTGTTAGGCAGTCATCAGTCCCAAATTGCTGGTTGGAGGCACCATGTGACCAGACATTGCATCCTCAGATTTTCATGCCTTTTCATCATTATTTCTTATATCTGTCTTAAGTCACAACCCTAAGTAAAGTCTCTTTCCTTAAATTGCTTCTGTCAGATATTTTGTCACAGTGATGAGAAAAATATCTAACAGAGTGATTAATACATCTTCAGTTTCATTGCTTCTGCAAGGCAACTGGAGTAGGGATGGAGGGGAAAAAGAAGTACTACTAAAAGCTTCCATTATTTACAATAAATGAATACTTTGTGCCTATCTAGATATTATTAGATTATAGATTATACAATATTAAAATTACAAGGAAATTCTAATCATAACTGTCATTCTTTGACTGCAAATGTTGCATACAATGTTGAATATACTCAATACTAACATAGCTACCAACTTGTCAATCATTTAGTACAAATGAATTGATATTGGAGTCATGCATAGTTTATTAGCAGAGTGATGTAAATTCAAGACAGCAAGTAGACAAAGCAGAAAGAAGGAATCTTATTGAAGGATAAAAATAGGAGGTAAACGATGTGACATATGATTCTTTTTAGAATTTAGACATGTTTAATCCTCTTTTTCTTTCAATTTTCATAAATAAATTCATGGTGTTACTATAAATGTCTTATTCTGGTAGCAAAGTCTGCAATGCATTATCAAGTGCCTAAATTAATTGCTACAAAACTAGCACTGAGAGATTCTGTATTTTCTTTAATGCTTATAGTTGACTATACCAAGTCTACTAATGAACACTAAATAATCTTTCAATACCATGTGTAAATACTGAAAAGACAGCATTTCAATTCTAGCTATGTAGGAGGATGAAAACATGGTGTAAGGAAAGCTATTATTCAATGTTTACCTAGGTACAGAAGGCTTTTATGGGTTGTATGATGATGCTTGTGAATTAGCAAAATTATTTTTGAGAATACACAAATAGTGTAGACTTCAGTAATGGCATATTGCCAGGAGATAAATCATCAATGTTACATGAACTAGAGAATAATTAATAAGAAAATGGATTGAGTCTCAAGAATAGACATTTAAGGTCCACAAGGTGACTTTGAAGAACTCCTGTATACCACTCAAACTCCATAATAGTCAGTTTTCTCTTTCTGGTGATCTAACACAAAGATTCCACCATATCTATGGAAAAAAAACTTCTATAACTAAAGCAGTGAGGAATAATATGTATTAGTTAAGTTAGTCAATGTGTGTATGTATATGTATGTATGTGTCTCTTTGTGGCTGTATGTGTGTGTGTGTTTATCTGCATGTGTATGTGTTTCTACTTGTGTGTATGTCTGGGTGTGCATGTCTATCGTTTTATGTATATGTGTGTATATGTATCTATGTGTGTACCTAAATGCATATGTGTGTATCTGTGTTTCTCTGTGGGTAAGTGTATCAACATGTAAGTTAATACATGTTTTATGTGTGAGTGTGTATCTACATGAATGTGCATATGTTTATACATGTATCTATTTATTATATATATCCATGTCTGCATGTACATGTATATACATATTGCATGTATATGTGTGTCTTTATATGTATCTATGTGTATATTATGTGTATTTATATATATTTGTATGTGTGCACATATATGTATTTGTATATGCATCTGATTATGTCTGGTTGTGTACCTGTGTGTATGTTTCTCTGTGTGTTTATGTACGTGTGCACCTATGTCTGTGAGCATATATCTCTCTATGTGTGTGCTGAGTGTTTTTGCGTAAGTGCTACATGCATATGCATCTGTGTGTATGTTGTTTTATTAACTCGCAAAACCACTGAAAATAATATAAGTGAACTAATAAAAATACTATCAATAAATCTTCATCATCCCCTATGAATTAGACAGTAAAATGACCTCAACTTTACAAATGAGTTAACTGAGGCAGAGCAGGATTAATTAGGCAGATGAAGCTCAAGCAATCAATAATCAGAGTTAAGGTCTATTGTCAGAAAAACCACACATCCTCTCCATTTTCTCAGCTTACATCTAAGCTATTCCAGGCTGTAAAGCACAACACACAGTATAGAGTCAATGTACCAGTTAACAAGCACTGTCACCGTAAGCAAGACATTTAACTTCTCTTATCCTTGCAACTAAAAAGAGGATCTGAAAGTAAATGGAAAGAAATAAAACAACAACAAAAAAGAGGATCTGGTGTAAGACCAATAGTGAGTTCCAACACAGCATTCAGAGCATAAGACCCTCTATCATTAGTGAGAAACAAAGATAGCTCAGACTGTTTTAGTCTAAACATCTTAGGTATATTCTATCCCAACAACAAAAATAAAAATTAAATAAGATTTTTATCTTATTCCTTAAGACCTTTGCATGGTTACGTTTATGCAGTACGAAAATGAAAATTGGTCAAGTTGTTCTCCATAGATGAGCATATAGTTTATTACAAGGAACAAAACCTGTAAGTACAATAGACTCAATTCACTAGGAGATGGTATCCCAAGAAACACATTCTTCCCAAGCTCTTTAGAAATAATATGAAAATAAATCAAAGATATTTCTTAAACACAATAACTTAAAGACTTAAAAGTGCTGGACAAAGAATAATTCTAGGCCTGTCTCAAGGAAAACTGAAAAAAGTGACATTGGGTCATTTACCTGAATTTATATCTCAAACTCTTCATTTTCAAGGGAAAGAAGCTGACAGAGAAATGGATAGTGATTAGGCAGTGTAGGGTTCTCCAGCAGATAGGGCTGAGAGAGAGCCAATCCCACAGGTCTCTCCCTGGAGCTGAGCGGAATGTGTTTCCGAAACACACACTGACCAAGGAGTCCTTTGAAGCAGAATCTCTCTTTATTGCATCAGGCAGGAGCTTATATAGAACTAAGATGGGGCGGGAGTCTTGGGATTCGGTGAGGTGGAGTAAGGAATAAGGGCCAATAATATTTTGCCATGTCAGCAGTGGCGGTCAGAGGTGGGCCTAGGTCGGATTGTGATGAGTCACTTCCTATGTGAAAGTTATAGCCAGAGACAGCTCACCAAACTCGTGTTAGGCTCAAGAAGTTACATTAGGCCTCATGCGTGGGCCTCATGAGGCCCAACAAGGCAGGATATTTATTTGCAGGTGCTTCAAAATTGCGTGAATGTGTCCATCAATGCTAAGAATAATTCCAATTTAAATATATGATAATGATCATATAATACTACATTGGAGAGCTGTATTCAAATATAAAATACATCTCTGTAACAGCAAACATCAGTTTTGTTATCTAGCAGAAATGAAGAAGAATCTTAAATTGTATGTATCAAACAATCTTTTGCTATTCAAATTAACTTCTATGCTATTTACCTTTCTCAACATATACATGGGATATTAAAGACGTGACTATTAAGGATAAGAGTATTTCAGGGCAAATTAACATTTGTTTAATTTTTTGAGTTGATAATCAAAATAGAATGAAAAGAAAAATTGCTGCCAGTGGATGTAGGAACCGAACACATTTTAAAGGGACAGATTATGCTAAATTTTCTAGTGTGAACTTTGAGCATGGGTTCCTTGGGATTTTGAGCTTATTATCACAGTGCTTCCAAAAGAGCTTATGAAAACCATTGGCTAAGTATCCGTTTATCAATATCTTGAGGTATTTGCATACTAGGCACTATATAAATACAATAAACAAATTGTAAATGTTAGAGGATATGAAACTGAGTGTACATTAAAATTAAGTTTTATTACAATGTGTTTGGATTTTCCAGTGTTCAAAAACTATAGCATGCTTAGATTAAAATCATTTCCAACATAATGTGGTCTTCAGAACTGCTTTAGAACTGATGGAAGTATTCTAATCTGCTTTGTAATAATCAACTTTTTCTGAATGTATGTCTTCTGCTCCTGCAGTAAATATGTCTCAAAATAGTTCTTAAAATATTAAATAATATTCACTGATTATTATCAATATCTAGATAAAAATGTTACATTAGGGGAATAATGTGGATGAAATTTCAATTTCCCAATTGAGAAATATACATTAAAATATTTGCTTTCTCAGGTAATGAGTCATAAGCATATAATAACATTATAAAATTGCATAATTGTTCAATTAAGAAATTACCACCAATTTTTCATATTGTCTAAGTTATATTTACTAACTACAAAGGAGACTTTTTTCTTGATTATTCGAGACCAGGTTTTTCTCTATCTTTGGAAGCCTGACCTGGAACTAGCTCTTGTAGACCAGGCTGACCTCAAACTCACAGAGATCCACCTGTTTCTGTGCTGTCTCCCCAGTGCTGGAATTAAAGGTGTGAGTAACCACTGCCAAGCCAAGTGGGGCATTTTTTTTAAACTTAAAAATTAGTACATTAAAGCAAAGTCTGGCCATCTCTAGAAAAGGAGTTACTGATCTCCAAAAATAAATAAAGAAAAAACATTTAAGCATCCATTTCTTATCTTCCTGCACTTGTTCTTTCTTCTGTAGATTTCCAATAAAAGGGTTATTGCATTCTCTCTATTGGAGATAAACATATGAATGGTGTTTGTAATACAAACACTGTAGTGTATCATTTTCCTGGAGAGATCTGTACAAATAGCTGTTCACCTGAGACAGACCACAGAAAATGGACCAAAGAAATGATTCCACCCAACTGTAGCTTGAGGAACCAACTAGATTTTGTTTGTTTATTTGTTTGTTTGGCGCTCCTTAGAATAGCTCACGTGAGGAGTTATTTGCAAATTAATAGATTATTTAATGCCACTTGATGACCAAATGCCCACCCCAACACAAATGGTATCTTTTAAAAGCTATATCCTTGGGGAGCTCCCTGTCTAGCTTGCAGGCAACACTACGAAAGAGTGTAGTCGCCTCTCTGCCAGCAATTGCTTACTTCTCATACAACATTAAGGAATGGATTCCTGATGTATGAAAGTTTTGTTAGATTCCTGAGACTTATGGTTATCTCTCTCTTTCTAGAAAGGAACGCTACAACTTGGAGAAAATCATAGCATACACCCCACCCTTCTCAGATTTTTTTTTTTAAATTTTCATTTCATTCCCTTTTGCTGCAATATTCCCAGAGCCATGCAAGGGGTGCAATTGGTGTATGTTTATTTTCTTACATTTGTGGCTGAAAATTTGGCAGCTGTACCACAGCAGCTCTCACATGTTCTCTGTAGCATTACTGGTTATGAGTCTTGTACCATCCCAACCAACTAAATTAAAAAAAGTTTTTTTTTCCAAGACATAAGTAGCAATGTATAGACATAAAAATATCTAGAAAGCATTTGACAGACATATACCTTTTATGACCTCCCCAGCCATATATTTGTCCAGTTTCTAATGCATACTTTAAGTCCAAAATCAAAATGGTTGATGTGCCAATTACATCAGTGGTGCATATTCCCTGGCATGTCCGGAGTTAAGCATATAATCTATAAACAAGCAGGCCTCTTGTTCATTATCCTCAATCGGCGATATTAAAACTGCCTAATTAGGAAGGGTGTTCAGTCTCAGATTCAGTTTGTTTCTCCATGTTAGTCAACTCAAATATGTTTTACCTTCAGGCTAAAGTGCTTCCCAACAGCTTCTGACACACAAAAAACAGTGGTAACCATTAAAGTTTGCAAGGCTTTACAAACAACTCTGGCCAATAAGCCATATGGAAGTAGTTTATTTATGGTGCTACGATTTCCATTCAATTACCTTATGGTTTAGGAACTTACCTTTCCCTGCCCAGAGCACATCCACTACTCCTTAAATGCTAGCTTAACTGTACTTGCAAATACTTACCAATGGAGATTTGCATTACATAATTCATGCAACAAAAATGCATAACAGAGACTGGGAAAGATCTCAGAAGATTCACCACCATCTGCTCCAAGCGATTATCAATTTGTCTTGGGACTTAGCTGCTAAGGGGATACAAAAAAGGTTAGCAAGGTCTAACTAGGTATATAAACATCCCATCACTTGTATCAGCTGTCGTGTAGAAAAACCAGTGGTAGATAAGCAGCATGATGGAAAGCATCTTTTATTGAACTGTGTGTGAGAGACTTTCATTCCCTATGAGCCTTCCTTCCCTATACTTGGCATCATACTACTTTATCTCATTGTCCTGGGATGGGTTCAGTGATCTCTCTCTCTCTCTCTCTCTCTCTCTCTCTCTCTCTCTGTGTGTGTGTGTGTGTGTGTGTGTATGTGTGTGTGTGTGTATTGGCAATGAGATATGCTCTGATTTGTCTCTCTTATGACCCTAGTTAGTTCCATATTGTGGAAGAATCTTGGCTTTGGCTGTCTATTAGCCACACATGGCTACTGAAATAGTTCATGGATAGGAACAATATAACCACCATTATACCTCTCCCTAAAATTGACTTGATTTTTCTCATTTTTTTTGCACAGATCTGTCTTACATAAATATGTCTTCCAAAAAATAACCAGTACAATCTTTGGCATTTCATTATTACATTTATTCTAGGAACTCTGGGTATACCAATTCTTGCCATATTTTATTTCACTTGACCCAAGCAATTTTGTCTTTGTTTCCCTTCTCTTATATCCTTCATTATTTTAACACTTTATAAAACCAGTTTACATGCTGATTGCATCCATTCAGATCAATAAGAGATGTTCCTACCTTGTAAAGGTCTTACCCTGCCATGGAACTCAGAAAAGATACCGGAGTTCCATATTAACATCAAGGATTGTGCTGAATTAACTTCTTTCTTAACTTTATAGAGGACACAGGACTACCAGGACCAGTAAACTGTGTACTGACCACCATCTCTCTGATATGCAGTTCTCTCAGTGATGCCTCCAAGTCATCTGTTGTCTTCCAGTTAGTGGTTATTTATGAGGACCTCAGCAAGCAATAACCAAGAATCCCTTTGGCCTCACGAGACCATCCCCCAGGAACAGACTTGCCTCCTATTGCCCCTGATTCTACAACCTGCCTCAAGGAATGATGGATATTTATATTACTCAGTTCTTATGCTTATGTAGCACAGAGACAGATCCTATCTTCTATAAAGCCTCTTATCTCACATACTAGACTCTTTTAGATTTTATTGAAATATTAGACTCTTATACTTTTTTGAAAATTCTTTCTTGGTTTCAGCAGTTCATAATTAAAGAATTCCCAGATAATCACAATTTACATTATTTGCATTCATATAGGAACAGCAAAACATGTATTTTCCTGCTTCTATATTAAACTTTAGAACTTACAGTGTCTAGTATTTCTTCCACACCTCTTCTATCCATACGTTCTGATTAATCCCATGGATTCCAAGATGTATCCCAAGGAGAATCACACAGATATAACTAGTATTATCTTCCTTTATGTTAACTATAAGAAACATGCTGGGCGGTGGTCACACACGCCTTTAATCCCAGCACTTGGGAGGCAGAGGCAGGCGGATCTCTGTGAGTTCGAGCCCAGCCTGGTCTACAAGAGCTAGTTTCAGGACAGGCTCCAAAGCCACCGAGAAACCCTGTCTCTAAAAAAAAAAAGAAAAGAAAAGAAAAGAAAGAAAGAAAGAAAGAAAGAAAGAAAGAAAGAAAGAAAGAAAGAAAGAAATAGGAAACCATCATCCACCCATCTCCAATTCAATTTATTCTGCTTTTCAAGTCAAACCAGAAATTTACATAGAGGACAATATTCTCATCTATTTTCTTGTTTGAATCACTCTGTTAAATACACAAGTTTTTTTCCGGGTCCAAAACTGAGACTTGTTAGGAAGTCTAACCATTCACAGAAAAGGTTATACATTTTCCTCCTCAATTTTTTCCTTTAGAACCCAATCGTGTGTGTTCTGCCTGCATTTATTTCAATATATCATCAAGTCCATCTGCATTTGGGAAGCAATTCCCTTTCTATTGCATTCCTAAAGGAAGCATGCTACCCTGGAAACTTATAGAGAAATACAGTTATGGTGTGGGAAGTCCTTCTGTATGTGTTGCCTTTACTGGATAATGAATAAAGAATCTGCTTTGACCTGTGATAGGGCCGAATAGAGCTAGGCAGGAAAACTAAACTGAATGCTGGGAGATGAAAGGTGGAGTCAGGGAGAAGCCATGTAGCCACCAGAGGAGAAAGATACAAGTCGCCAGCCAGGACCTTGCTGGTAAGCCATGAGCCTCGTGGTAGAATATAAAATAGTAGAAATGGGTTAACTTAAGTTATAAAAGCTAGCTTATACAAGTAACCTATTGACAAAACAGATTTCTGTGTGATTATTTCAGAAGTCTGGGTGGCCAGAAAACAAATGTGCAGCCTCCGCCTACACAGTTACCCTGGGATTACTTCAAAGAATGTCCACTCTCAAGCACTGCAACCTTGTTTTAATGTCTTATTACTCATAGCACTAAAATACAATTGCCACTATACCAAGGAAGCACACCATCCTGAACCATATTGGGAAAAATATTTATATCTGGCTTGTTCCCATAAATGCTCTTCCATCAGGCAAATCAGTTTCAATGGCCCACCTAATATGTTACACTAGATCTTGCTACTGCTTCTCCAGAACCCATCTTGCTGTGTGGGTTCTTTTTTTCCCCTCATGTGCCAAGCATGACTTTTAGAGCAAGTATCTATTATTCTTATTTAATGCACAGTGACAGACCAAAGAAAGATATAATCCTTTCTAGCTGGGTGAATCAATATATGTACTGGAGTTATTTACAAGATGATGGATTGTTTAGATATAGCATCCGAGAGTTCAAAGAAGCATGGAAAAGAGCATCCAAAACCTGTAACCCTAGAATGTCCTTACCAGCTTGTAGGTGGCTCCACAAAAACTGTTTACTCTCACCCAAACACTGAGTACAACTTATAAAACCTCGGGGAAGGGACTCTTGAGTTTTGCAATTTTCTGAGCTTCTGAAATCTTATAAATTTTGAGCTTCCTTAGTCTTCCAGGTTTTAGGAGTCTTATGATTCTCCCTCCTCTCACTAGATGGGTCTATTTCCTTTGAAGAAAATACCACAGTGTGCATAGACACAGACTAAATGAAATTATAAGAAATAAAGAGTTTATACTTGATTAATGTTATAATTTTCTAGTTTTCAAAATGTGGGCACGAATGTCCTTACTATATTTTCAATCAAATTTGTGGATAGGAGAATTTTGGACTAAAACCCACATCCTAGGAACATTTATTCCAACAAACATATTTCTAACTTGTCCCACTATTCTATACATGATTGCTTGAAGTGAAATGGGGGTAGTAACAGCAGAGATAGGTTTTAAATAGGTAATTCAGCAGTGGAAATTGTTCCTATATTTTAGAAGCCTGTTGACTAAGAAATTGGTAAGTTATTGAATGATTGTGTGCTTTTGATTTATATAATGAGTGAATGAAAGCATAAGTTTTGTGAAGTTGATGAGATCAAATAAATGAAGGGAAAATGTCCTATCAGTAAGAAAGAATCTGACATTGCAAACTGATTTTGAATGAGTGTGATTAAATAAATTATTGTATTTAACACCATCTAACACCAAAGAACAAATTCATGATTTTCAGTTCTTCTGGACTGAGAGAGTAGAGTTATATCCACAATTCAAGGGATAATTTTAAATGGCCTAAGACTAGAGGCTAGCAGTGTGTGTGTGTGTGTGTGTGTGTGTGTGTGTGTGTGTGTGTGTTTGTGTGTGTGTGTGTGCGTGTGTCTGTGTGTATGAAAATAAACATAATTAGTAGTACAAGCATTGTTTTTAGTTGTTTCATTTACTACTTTTTGATACATGAAATGCCATTTGACACAAGGAAGCTAACATAACAGTATAAGGTGTAGGTAAAAGTCATCTTTAACCAAAACCATGAAATTAGAGCTAATTTAGTCATGGGAATGACTAAAGAATTGTTATTAAGCACATTTTCAAGATTCAATGGAAAATATATTTAAATTAAGGACTATATATTCCAAGGCCATAGTTTCTATTATCTTGAATTCACACTATGTCTTCAATATCTATTGACACTTCCTTGCCTTTCTTCCTAGTAAAATGGGGACACATAAATCAAATTATAACATCTTGTAGAGTTTCAAACATTTTCCTGAGTCTCTTTACTCCTTAAACGGAATCAATATTATATTATAATATTGAAGACAAATTTCTGAAGTACTAACATTTAAGAAAATCAAAACACTTGAGAAATAAAGGAAGAGTATACAAATACACACACATACATACACACTCAAATGCACTCACACACTCACACACACATACTTAAAACAAGAGTCAATAACTCTATATGAAATATTTGTCTTCATATCCCAAGAATCTAGAAGAATGTCTACCAGTTAATGTACTGCTGATCAAAACTTCTAATTATCAATGAATGTTTGAAAGAAAGGATTATATGATAATTGTCTTTAGATGACAGGAAAAAAAACCATCAGTGAATGTATTGTGCTATATACAGGAAACTCTTCTAGGCAAAGGACAGTTAATTGATAGTATTCCTAAAAGCAGGGTGCTAAGTAGAGAAACTAACACCAAAGACTATGCAAGTTTATGGACTTTAACAAGTGTCTTATCTGTAATGGGAGATGAAAGCATGGATAGGCCTAGAAAAGTATTTCCTCTAGTTTGGCTCCTTGAGGAAAGGAAAAGGTAATAAGGTTTCAAGTATTTGGAAAACTCAAATGTAATGTCACAATGTAATAAAATCTTCACAGTAGGTAGTGGGGTAAGCAGAACACAGAAACCATGAAATTTGTTGTGTGAAGGTTCTGTAATGCATACTTTTTTAAAAAAAATAATGTTTTTCATTATACATATCAATCCAGGTTCCCACTCCCTCCCTTCCTCCCATTCCCCCCACATACCCTCTCACTCCACACCCATCCACTCCTCAGAGAGAGATTCTCAGTAATATGTACTTTTATTACTGTTAAGCAGACTAGGCTAAAGTTTTAGAGTTTGGAGAACCTTCATGGGACACATAGTGTCAGTTATTTACAACGTGCACTATACTTTCCCAATCCCAATTTCTGATATGTTTTACTGATGTTCACACACACACACACACACACACAGAGAGAGAGAGAGAGAGAGAGAGAGAGAGAGAGAGAGAGAGAGAACCTACCTTTATGCTGTGAAGCCTATAGTTTTATTCTTTCCAAAAACTAGGGTTAAAAGTAATAACTTCTAGAATTATTAGTATATATTTTACCATATAGTAGAATTCAGTTTAAAAATAGCAATGTACTGCCATGGTCTATGTGAACTTCCTTATCATCAGCTCTCTATATGTTGAAATTTAATTTCCAAAGTGATAGAATTAGGAGGTGCACTTTTTGCCTGGTGATTGTATCATGAAGGCAGAGCCTTCAAGACTGGAATTAACTAGGTCAGGGCAGATTAGCATCTCTCTCTCTCTCTTTCTCTCTCTCTCTGTGGTGTGTATGTGTGTCTATTTGTCTGTGTGTTTGTGAGTTTACAAGAAGCACATCTCACTAGCAAACACACACTGATGAAAATGAAAGATTGAAGGTCAAAATATTAAGTAAATGGGTGTTGGATCAAGCATTCTAATATCTGACAAAGTAGACTTCAAGCCAGGAATTAATGTATTAACAAGAAATAATAGTTCTAAGTATATATTTATTGTCCATCAGAGATTCTGATTTAACAAAGCAAACGCTAATGGACATAAAAGGATATGCAAGTCTAAATAAAATAGCAGCGAGTAACTTCAATCCACCACTTCTATCACAGTAAAGTCAACAGAAAGCCTTCAGAGTTTAGCTGCGTCATAGACAGAGTCAGCAGACATGTACAGAAAATTACCTCTAGTGCTGCAGGATCCTCATGCTTCTCATCGAGTTTTCTTGAAAAGCTATTCTATTTTCATACTATAACAGCAAGTCTGTGAAAATAAGTAAGACTCTAAATGGTAGCAAGAAAACCTGTAAAACCTATATGAATACACTGAAATAGAATAATACATTCTTAGTGACAGTCAATGAAATAGAGGATGAAATTAAAAATTTTTGAATCAGATGATCACATAAACAAAGCATAGTAGAATCTTTGGAATAGAGCTAAGACAGTCCTAAGAGTAGATTACATATGAGTAGTTGCATTAAGAAGAAGATAAATATAAAACAAACAATTGAATGATACACTTTAACATCTTAGAAAAATGAGAATGAGCCAAACAGGAAGTCAGCAGAAAATTATGAGCATTGAAACAAATTTAAGATTTAATGAGTGGAAGACTAAAGAGAAATACAGAAAAAGGGATAAAACATAATTTTTGTTATTCTAAAAGATAATCAATGTTCACATATTCTCAGGCAATAGAACCAAAAGAGTGAATTTTATATCCTAAGCTAATAAAATTAGAGATGGAAAAGGCGATATTACAATAGATTAGTGAATATCTTATAAACTATTATTCCAAAAAAGTAAATGGAATCCTGCAAGAAATAGATAAATTTGTAAATAGCTAGCTAAGCACATTATGAGACTACTCAGTACAAAATTCTTTGCTGAATGGGTGCTAGCCAGACCTGAGATCTAGAGTTCTCAGTCCCACAAATGGAAAGAAGCTATACAAGGAGAGTTACCTGTAGAGTTATTGTTAACAATTGCCCAATGGCTTTGGGTTGTCCACCTGTGTAGTTATAGTTCCCATACTTATGAAGGTAAAGAAAACACTAGGTAGTATATATACCGTTACAGTATGAGAAAAGCAGTATGTCAGAAAAACACGTTCAAAAGTGTTCAGTTTTTGTTCAATTGACCTTTTAAATGCAGCAGACACTTCACCTATCATTTTCATTTTTACTTAATTTATTTATATTACAACCTGACTGAAGTTTCCCCTCCCTCTTCTCCCATTCCCTCTCCCAATCTTTCCTCTGTACCCCCCAATCCACTCCCACTCTGATTCTGTTCAAAAAGGGGCAGGCCTCTCATGGGTGTCACCAAAGCATGGCATAGAAAGATGAGGTAAGAATAAGCTCCTCCCCTTTTATTAAGACTGGGCAAGGCAATCAGTATGAGAAATAGGTTCCCAAGTGCCAGCTAAAGGGTTAGGGACAACACCTGCTCCCATCCTTAGGAGTCCCACAAGTAGACCAAGCTACACAACTGTCACAAATATGTAGAGGGCCTAGGTCAGTCCCATGCAGGCTCCCTGGTTGTCGGTTCAGACTCTGTAAGTCCCTATCAGCAGTTAATTGTATCTGTGTGGTTTTTATGATGCCCTTTGACCCCTCTGGCTCCTATAATCCTTCCTCCCTCTCTTCAGCATGATTCCCCAAGCGTGGTCTAATATTTGGCTGTGGGTCTCTGCATCTGATTCCATGGGTTACTGGATGAAGGCTCTCTGATGACAACTGAGGTAGTCATCAATCTGATCACAGGAGATGGCCAGTTCAGGTTATGTATCTGCTATTGCTAGGAGCCTTAGTTGGGGGTCAACCTTGTAGATTCATGTGAATTTCCCTTGCATCATGTTTCTACATGACCCTGAAATGCCACCCTTTCCAGTCATCTCTTTCAGAAATCTCCCTCTCCATCTCACTCCCAACCTGATCCCTCAAGTTTCTATCCCCATCTGCACCTAGTCCACCCATAAGGTCTTTTCTGCTTTCCCTTCCCTAGGAGATCCATTCCTCCCCACCTTGGTCCCTTTTTGTTACCTAGCCTCTCTAGGTCTGTGGATTGTAGCATGGTTATCCTTTACTTAACAGCTAATATCTACTTATGAGTGATTGCAAACTATGTTTGTCTCTCTGGGTCTGGGATATCTCACTCAGGATGATTTTTTTCTAGTTCCATCCATTTGCCTTCAAATTTCCTGATGTTATTGTTATTAACAGCTGAGTAATGCTCCATTGTGTAAATGTATCATATTCTTTATCCATTCTTTTGTTGAGGGGCATCTAGGTTTTTTTTTAAGGTACTGGCTATTACAAATAAAGATGGTATGAACGTAAAAAAAAAAGACTGAAATTAATACAACTAACTAACCTGGGCTCATAGGGTCTCACAAAGACTAAGCCAAAGAAAGGAAACCTGCATGAGACTGATCTTGGCCCTATGCACATACATTGCAGTTATGTAGCTTGGTCTTCTTATGGGACTGTTAATAGTGGGAGCAGAGGCTATCTCTGACTCTGTTGCCTGCTTTTAAGAGATTTTGCTCCTAATTATCAGAGTAATTGCCTAATAGGACAGAAGGTACCTAGTCTTGCTGCCACTTGATATAACATGGCTGGTTGATATCCATACAAGGCTTCAACTTTTCCAAAGAGATATGGAAGATTGTTGGTCCTTCCCATGTGCCAGAAAAGAGGAACCATAAAATTGCCTTTACCTAATAACCGATTTGTCAGTGTTTATCTTAAACTTCCTGCTTTCCAGATCAGTGAGAGATAAATTGCATTTTAAACACATTTTTTTTTGATCATGGTGATGGAAAATAGTTGTTACGTTCAAAATAAACTAAGTCACAAAATTTAGGTTATCAAAGATAAGAATTATTTATAATTGGACTTTAGGACAAACATATTGCCCTTAGATAAAAGTGTGAAAATAGAAGTTCTGTCCTCAAACAACGGTTCAAGGACATTTGACTATACCAGGAGAGGTTTAATAAGCTTTAAGTGACTCACAAGGATGCAGAGGTTCAAACTCAGACTTTTTGGCTCTGCCTCTATTTGGGGTCACTTAGAAGCATCCTTGAACTGCTACTGAATTCCAGTATATACATCACAAAAATTCCCGTGCTTGGAAAGCTTGAATCAGATTTCTATAATCTGTTGACTGAGCACAGATTATGGTTTTTTTTTTTGTTTTTTATATGTTGTCTTATGTCAATCCATCTTAAAATGTGACTTGCATTTTTGTATCCTACAGACTGACTTATTAACATTCAGAGAACTTTCTGTAATACAACTCAATTTATGGTTTGCATAAGCAAACTTAATTAACTCTGAGCATTTCTGTTACTTAAGATAAATCCAATGATGTATTCTTAAAGTAAAATTATCAGCTTCCCAGTTTAGTACATATTTAACTAATTATATTATGTCTTCCTAATGTTGCACAACACAAGCTTTAAATTAAGTCATTTGAATTTAGGAAGGGTGAGTGGTACCTCCAAATTTTTATTCCTTTTTAAATTAGGTTTTATTTCCTACCAACCACCAATACTTATTCAGTTACATGAATATATTCTCTAAGGTACTAAAAGTGACAAGGTAAATATCACTACCTTCAGACTCTGATAACCACTGTGACATTAAGTATGATTTAAACATACTTCAAACCATGAGTAAAAGAGATCACTAATTGGATTCCTGTTACAAAAATAAGTACCTTTTCATAAGTATATTGAAACAGTTGAAAGACTGTTATAGATTTAAGTGTTTAAATAAATGAGCTTCACAGCATACTTGCATGTACTGAAAACCGCTTAATGCAGAAGCACAACTGCATATGATGCCATTTGAAACTTAAGTGGTCAAGTTCCACATCTGTAGCTACTCCAGGGCGCCTTTGGACTATGGAGAATGATTCCATTTACCTAAAATAGGCATTCAGCTCAAATATTGATTTGTGTTTGTAATTTTCCCATATCATCTGTCTGTAAGAAAAGAGCCCAGTTCATGAGTACTGGTGCCATGGTCTCATCCACCATATCTTGCCATTATCTCTCCAATCAGCAGGAAGGCCAAGTTGATGCTAATGATAAGATGCACTCAAAGTAAAGACTGTTTAAGGAGCTGAACTGAACTATTTGTCCCACACATAGCTCTCTGAAAGAGATGCAATGACACGCCAAAACCACAGAATCACTTACTTAAAAACTACCCACTAGATCTTGATTTCTCAAAGCCAGAACAACATAGTTCATCATTACTGCTCTAATAATTCAAGTATATGAGAGAGCAAAGAATCCAGAATACTTAAATCAGTAAAGTTCTAATGAAATCTTTAATATATACCATCATTTGTAATAAACTAGAAACTGTCACTATACTGATCTGTCTTTTACCAACAAACATTTGGTATTAATAGTCTGCTAACTGCACCTGAACTGAAAAGTATTCTCATGGATACTTAACTTTTCTACATGATATTCTATCAAAACATAAAAGAAATTACACTTGATCTGAGAAATTGTTAATATATAGCATTCTATTTTAACATTTTATTAAATATGGTACTGAATAACTTTTGTAAAATTGGTAGCTTCTGATTACACACACAAACACAGAAATTTTATTTTAAAATTGTTTCAACAAAGATAATTTTACCTTGTATTTTCTGATACTTATTTGGACATTTCAAACCATAAAGGCAGTTGTCTAGATGTTAAAATTTCTTTGTGTGACTCTATTAATTGCCACCCATTTCTCGTTCTCTGATGATTGGCCTATATTCATGTAATGTGATATTGATGATATTGTATTGGATAGATGTTACCTCTGTATTGAAATATTCCATTCAGGAATAAGAAGGGAGGGTCATACAACCCAGAAGTAAACAACATTCATGTCTTGGAAAATTGAAATCTTCAAGATTATGGAAGAGGCAAACCATCCAGGGAAGGCTACTCAACCAATTGTAGGAAGCTAAGTTACCTAGAAAATATTCTGTTTGACCTCTTTAACTGCCTGTAAGTATTGCACTAAGAACAAGGGTTGCAGCTTTTATTAGTTATCACCTATTTGGGGACAGGCTTTCACTGATGAAGGTCCTTTTGAGTCATCTCTGCCCTAGTAGCTAACTACTCATTTAAATTTTTTTAAGTAGCCATTATAAAACCCTCATTAGTTCACCAAGTTGGACTTTGGTAGAATTTTACTTTTCCCTCTGTGGATTTAATATCCAGAATGAGTAGACCTGTGTGTGTGTTTAATGTCTCACTAGGAAAACTCTCAAATAATTCCATGAGTCTTGTATAAGGATAATGTGAATGACCATACTTGCTTGGCTTACTGTTCTCTGTCGAAACTCTTAAAATGGGCATGAAATATTCTCATTATTTGTTGGTTGAACAATAACATGTGCAGTGTCATGTGGTCATTCTGGCTTAGAGAATTGTATAGCCTAGGGAAATGGATTCCCAATGATGTTTCAGATTTTTAATCCAGTCTATTAGGGATTGCAGCTGAGTAGAGCTTCCTCCATACAATGAAATGTTTCCAAATGTACTCAATGCAAAGTTGCTCAATAATTTAGGTATGTTGCAATAATGAAATATTTAGTTATCTCACATTAGAAATTAGCGTGCCTTTTGTGCGCACTGACGGTCTCAAAGAAAAAATAAATGAACATTAAAATTAAACCTGAAGAAATGAATACATTAAAGAAGCAATTCCTCAGTAGATTCATTTTTTTTTCATTCTTAACATGGATTATTACATGTAGGAATGGTTTGAGCCTTGAGCTTACATTTTAAGAGCTATGTTTAGTTATTCAATAATACATTTCTTTAGTAGACACACATCACAGTGCAATAAAGAAAATTAATACAATCATGAGAATAAGGAAATAAATACATATGTCTAATGAGGAACGTATATGCAAGGCAATGAAGAAATCACAAAATAACAAAAAGATAAATAATCAAATTTAAAATTAAATAATAACATTAAAATACCAATTTCTTCTAAGCAGATGTAGGCATATATCTCTTGAATCTAATAATGCCTTTTTAACTAGAAAATTAAAAAATACAGATCATTTAATTCCTACAAGAATCATTCAAATAAAAGTCATTTAAATAAAAAGTAATGGAGACTTAGAGAAAAAAATTTATGGTTCCAAAACTGATGTCGGGATTTAAATGTGATTCAAAACCTTTCCAAACCGTAATCATTCTTCAGAATAAGAAAATTAGCTTCAGTTTTCCCAAAATTTTCCTCTATGGAACCATTAGAAAAAGAAATATGAAAGGAATTTGCAAATGTGTGTTTGGAGCAACAATATACAAAGAGACAATTGGGGAGACAATCTAAATTTCCATTTGTAAATATGTAAACAGTGTTCATAGCACACAGTAAGACAATGTCTAAAAATAAAAATGTCTTACTTCTACATGCTACAAATACATTAATTTCCAAGTATTACTCTGAGTGAAGAAAGAGGAAAAGACCACTTAGTGTATAATTCTATATGTTTATATCCATTGAGAACAGACAAATTGGTAGAGATAGATTAATTTTTGTTGAATCATGTAACAATAACTAAAAGAAAATAATGTCAGTTTTTCATGGTTTCTTTTCAGTAATGTTTAAAAATTAAATAAAAATGATTATAGTACTCAAAATTAAAAGTAAAAAGTACTGAATTGAAAATGTTTTAAAAGTAACTGTTTTGCAAAAGGAATTATATCCACCATTTATAATTATATAAAAGTAGAACAACACACCTAATTGCATATGCTTTCTGTCAACCCATTGTGTTTGGTCTCAAAACTGAGTACACAAACAGTTTAATTTTCAGTATACATTTTAAAGATTTTTTTTCCTAGGGAGAGCATATTAGTTGGCTATCCAATACCAATATATAGTGCAGCCTGGACTGCTTAGTGACTTTGAAACCATATAGATTCTGCCACAAAATAATAATAATAATGATGATGATGATGATGATGATGATGATGTAATAACAGTAACCATGGTTGCCTAAACACTTGTTATCCTGTAAGGGGAAAATCACAAAGGGTCATAAGCTTAGACAAAGAACTGAGAAATATGAAAAGGTGGAGAAATGGTTTTACCCAGTAAGGAAAAAAAATTTATTGTCCAATACCAAGTATTCAAACCAGAAATCACACACACACACACACACACACACACACACACACACACACGTATATATGTATGTACGTATGTATGCATGCATGCATATATATATGTATGTATGTATACATGTATATATGTATGTAATATTGTATGGACTAAGCATACTATGTTTCCATACATTTAAATAATTAGAGAAAAAATTTACCATGAATTTGAGAGAGTTCAAGGGGAATATGTAGGAGGAGTCTGAGGTAAGAAAACCAAGAGGAAAATGTAAGTATTTTTATTTAAAAAAACCCTGGAATTTGTATTTATAGGTTTGGGTATTTTGTGTCTTTATTTTCATTGAATTCAAGGAAGAATTTAATTTATTTCTTTATTTCTTCCTTGACCCAGGGATGGTTCAGTAGTTGATGTTCAGTTTCCATGAGTTTGTAGGCTTTCTGGGGGTGGAATTCTTGTTAAATTCTAACTTTACTCCATGGTAATCTGATAAGACACAGGTGGTTACTCCAATTTTTTTTTTGTATCTATGGATGTTTGCTTTGTTACCAAGATTGTGAACAATTTTTGAGAAGGTTCCATGAGATGCTGAAAAGAAGGTATATTCTTTCCCGTTTGGGTGGAATGTTATCTCAGGAACAAGACAAGGCTGTCCACTCTCTTCATATCTCTTCAGTATAGTGCTTGAAGTTTTAGCAATAGCAATAAGACAAAATAAGGAGATGAAGGGGATTCGAATTGGAAAGGAAGAAGTCAAACTTTCGTTATTTACAGATGATATGATAGTGTACATAAGTGACCCCAAAAGCTCTACCAAGAAATCCTACAGCTGATAAATAACTTCAGTGATGTGGCAGGATACAAAATCAACTCAAAAAAATCAGTAGCCCTCCTATACATAAAGGATAAAGAAACTGAGAAGGAAATCAGAGAAACATCACCTTTCATGATAGCCACAAATAGCATAAAGTATCTTGGGGTAACACTAACCAAGTAAGTGAAAGATCTATTTACAAGAACTTTAAGGTTTTGAAGAAAGAAATTGAAGAGGATACCAGAAAATAGAAGGATCTCCCATGCTCTTGGATTAGTAGGCTCAACAGAGTAAAAATGGCAATTCTACCAAAGGTAATCTATAGATTCAATGCAATCCCCATCAAAATCCCAACAAAATTCTTCACAGACCTTGAGAGAACAATAATCAACTTTATATGGAAAAACAAAAAACCCAGGATAGCTAAAACAATCCTGTACAATAAAGGAACTTCCAGAGGCATTACCATCCCTGATATCAAACTATATTACAGAGCTACAGTAATGAAAACAGCTTGGTATTGGCATAAAAACAGAGACGTTGACCAATGGAATCAAATTTAAGACCTGGATATTAATCCACAAACCTATGAACACCTGATTTTTGACAAAGAAGCTAAAATTAACAATGAAAGAAAGAAAGCCTCTTTAACAAATGGTGCTTGCATAACTGGATGTCAACCTGTAGGAGAATGAAAATAGATCCATATCTATCATCATGCACAAAACTCAAGTCAAAATGGATTAAAGACCTCAATATAAATCCGAACACACTGAACCTGGTAGAAGAGAAAATGGGAAGCAGCCTGTAACACATGGGTACAGGAGACCACTTCCTACATATAACCCCAGTAGCACAGACAATCAGAGCAACAATGAATAAATGGGACCTTCCTGAAACTGAGAAGCTTCTGTAAAGCAAAGGACACTGTCATTAAGACAAAAAGGCAACCTACTGAATGGGAGAACATCTTCACCAACCACATCAGATAATGGTCTGATCTCCAAAATATACAAAGAACCCAAGAAACTAGACATTAAAATTCTAAATAACCCATTAAAAATGGGGTATTGAACTCTACAGAGAATTCTCAATAGAAGAATTTCAAATGGCCAAAGACACTTAAAGTCATGTTCAACTTCCTTAGCGATCAGGGAAATGCAAATCAAAACAACTTTGAGATACCATCTTACACCTGTCAGAATGACTAAAAAATACCAATGATAACCTATGCTGGAGAGGATGTGGAGTAAGGGAAACACTCATCCATTGCTGGTGGGAATGCAAACCTGTGCAACCACTTTGGAAATCAAAGTGGCAGTTTCTCAGGAAATTTGGAGTCAACCAAACTCAGGATCCAGCAATACCACTCCTGGGAATATACCTAAGAGATGCTCAATCATATTAAAAAAGCATTTGTAACTATGTTCATAGCAGCATTATTTTTAATAGCCAGAACCTGGAAACAACCTAGATGCCCCTCAATGGAAGAATGGATAAAGAAAGTGTAGCAATCTTTCTACATTATTGTACTTACTACTCGGCGGTAAAAACAATGACATTTTGCATGCAAATGGATGGAAATAGAAAATACTATCCTGAGTAAGATAACCCAGACTCAAAAATACGAATATGGTATGTACTCATTCATTAGTGGATTCTAGCCATAAACAAAACATTGAGCCTATAGTTCGTGATCCTAAAGAAGCTAAGTAATAAGGTGAACCCAAAGAAAAACATATATAGATCCTACCGGAAATTGGAAACAGACAATATCACTAAGCAAAATTTGGGAGCATGGGGATGGGGGTAGGGTGGGGGCAGGGGAGAGGTGGAGAGAGAAGGGAGAAGGGGAGCTTGGGGGAGAGCTTGGGGGAATGGGATGGTTCAGATGGAGGAAGGACAGATATGGGAACAGGGAAAAAGATATCTTAATTAAGGGAGCGATTTTGGGTTTGGAAAGAGGATGGCTCTAGAGACTTTCCTAGGTGTCCACGGGGATGTCCGCAGCTAGGACCCTGGGCAGTGGAGGAGAGGGTGCCTGAAGTGGCCTTGTCCCATGTTCAGACTGATGTCTATCTTGAATATCACCATAGAACCTTTGTCCGGTGACAGATGGAGATAGAGATAGAGACCTTTATTGGAACACTGGACTGAGCTCCCAATGTCCAGTGGAAGAGAAGAAGGGAGAATATGAGCAAGGAAGTCAAGACCACGAGGGGGTTGGTCTACCCACTGAGGCAGTGTGCCTGATCTAATAGGATCTCACCAAAGCCAGCTGGACTGGGACTGAATGATTATGGGATCAAACTGGACCCTCTGAATGTGGCTGACAATTGGGGCAGACTGAGAAGTCAATGATAATGACACTGGGATTTGTCTCTACTGTATGTACTGGCTTTTTGTGTTCCTAGTCTATTTGGATGCATACCTCCCTAAGCCTGGATGGAGGAGGGAGGGCCTTGAACTTCCCACAGGGCAGGGTACAATGCCCTACCTTAGGACTGGAGGGGGAGTGGGAGAGGATGAGTGGGGAGAGCGAGGGAAATGGGAGGAGGGGAGGAAGTGGAAATTTTGAATGGTATTATTTATAAAGCAATAATGAATGAATAAATAAATAAATAAAACTAGGCACAAAAAAAGAAAATCCTAAACATGTGCTCAAAGCCACAAGAGTTAATAAATTAAGCAAATTAGTTTGATATGATTTCATAATATTTTATAAAAATGAATGATGTCATGTGTCTGAGTGTTTTGCCTCCATTTATATACCTTCTACATGCATGGTTGGTGATGATGGAAGCCAAAAGAGGGCATCATCTCCCCTGGATCTGATTATGGATGATGCTGGGAATAGAACCTGCACCCTGTAAACTAACAGCTAGTGTGCCATTTCTCCAGCTCCTAATGTAATTTAAATATTCAAAACTAGTTGCATATCAGACTCCATTAGATATACGTTCCACTCTGCCTACAATCCCACTCTGACGCCAAAACCTCATATTCCCTGAAGGAGCATGGGATCAAACTGGACCCTCTGAATGTGGTTGACACTTGGGGAAGACTGAGAAGCCAATGATAAAGGCACTGGGATTTGTCTCTACTGCATGTACTGGCTATTTGGGATCCTAGTCTATTTGGATGCATACCTTCCTAAACCTGGATGGAGCAGGGAGGGCCTTGAACTTCCCACAGTGCAGGGTACACTGCCCTACCTTAAGACTAGAATGGGAGGGAGGGAGGTTGAGTGGGGGATCAGGAGGGAAATGGGAGGAGGGGAGGAAGTGGAAATTTTTAATGGTATAATTTATAAAGCAAAAAAAAAAACAAATTTAAAAAAGAATTTACATTTATTAGGAGCCAAGACTGAAGATTGTGATTTTGACTTTCTTCATGTTTCTGGTTGACTTTTTCCATGTTTCTGGTGAATAGGTTGAATAGTGAATATGTTATTTGGTTTATTGTCATTTATATAAGTATTTACTGGTGATTTCCATTTTTGCCTTTTAAAGATTGCACAAATGCAAGAGCTAATGCTTACATAAACATAGCAAAATTACTCACACAAATAGATTATGATTTATGCTGTTAATATTCTTATGAAATTTTACAAAAGTTAATTCAGTTTCAGATCTCATGCTTTGAAAATGGGCCACTGGCAGTGAGACCAGGATTTTTCCCTACTGCTTTGACTGGCTTTTTGGAGTGATAGCTTGCTCAGACTAGATACAGTGGGAAGGGCCTTGGACCTGCCACAAAAAAATTGTACTAAACTTTATTGACTCCCCAGGGAAGACTTACCCTCTCTGAGGAGTGGATGGGGATGGGGTGGGGAGGAGAGTGAAAGGAGTGGGAAGAGGGGAAGGATGGGAACTGGTATGTAAAGTGAGAAAAGAGGACCTATCTCTTCTGCATGTATTATCTTTTTGAGAACCGAGTCTTTTTGAATGCACTCCTTCCTAGGCCGGGAGGGATGGGGGTGGGCCTTGGACTTCCAACAGGGCAGGGCACCATGCCCTCTTTCAAGGAAGAAGGGGGAGGGAGGAGGGGTGGGGAGGTAGTGGGAGGGGACCGGGAGAAGGGGAAGAAAGGTA
>PVIU01020027.1:0-34936 GCA_004026605.1 Ondatra zibethicus
TCCTTCTTGGTTCAGAACCTCTCATCCTTTGGAAATCATGTTCCTTACATTGTATTTTAGACTTGATGACGGTTTGGCCTGATCCAGGATAAATCCTCTGCTCTCCAATCCAGCCTTGCCCATTGGTTTATTGACTGAAATATTTTCATTCAATCATGTTAGCTAGCATTAGTCCCCTTGAACATGGATGAACCTCTGCTTTCCCTCTAAGTCGCTGCACTTCATTAGCTCTGTGTGAAAAACCTTCTGATGGGCGGCCTTCCTTTCCCTCCAGCTCCCAGCCCCATAGAGGACCCACTAGGCACATTTCAGTACAGCAGAAAGAACAATGGCACAAATTTGCTCTGTGAGCTTTGTGTTTCATCATGCTCTCTGATCCTCACGCAAACTCCAGGTTGTTGTTCTCCATGTCCACACAAGAAAACTAAGACTCAGAGTCAGAATGGAAACACTGAAAGAACCAAGATCCCAAGTTGAACTCCTAAGACACCCCTAGGACCTCAGAAGCCCAGGCTTGCCCAGATCATCACTATTTTGCCTGGAGTTCAAGGACCTTGATCAAAGTGATGGCTGTCACCTCCAAAACTGCTAGTGACACCATGGAAGCACCCAAAATAGCCCTTTCTGTGAATCCACTCTGAAATCCACCTATCAAGTCAATCTTCAAAGAAGGCTAGCACTAAGCACAGAATAAACAGATAAAACAGTTATGGCTCTCCAAATTTTCTTACTTTTCTCGGGCATCCTATCTGCGCCTCCCAAAGCATACAAGCTTGTCAATGTTCTGCCTATTAATCTTTGCAGTTCTCTTTCTTGTAAGGAGTTTGCACGGTTGCCCAGGGAACATTTAGAGACTGGTAGAAGAAACCAGGTTTCAACCTTGAACTTCACACATACACAACAATAGAATTAGAAGTGTGGGGGAAATATGAGGAAAGCAACGACAGCAGAGAGAACATACATTTTAAAAGCCTCCCACCAAGGACTGAAGAAATGGCTCAGTAGTCAAGAGCTCAGACTTCCCTTTCATAGGACCAGAGTTTGGTGCCCAGGACCCACATTGGGTAGTTCATAACCACCTACAACTCCAACTTCTGGGGGAATCTAACTCCCTCTTTTGGACTCTACAGGCATCTGCATATATAAACATAGAGAAACACAAATATCATACACATATTTAAAAATAAATAAAACTTTTTAAAAAATGAAAAAACTCCCTATTGTCTACGTGTTTCTAAAAGCTTTGGAGTTTGTGAAGGTGGCATTCAGTTGTGTGTGATTGTATTTCTCTTAGCATTTTTTTTCCTTCCAATATCTTACAGATCTAACGTTCAGTAAACAAACAAAACCCCCACCACATTTAGTGTCGAGTACTGAATCGGGATGTTCAACTTGTTGGGTTTATATAAAGAGGATGCAATCCGGTTGCGTTTATATAAAAGGAGAGAGGAGGGGAACTCATATAAGAGATGATAATGCTGTAATTGAGATGGTAATAATTCTCACTGTTGAAGTTAAAAACATTCTAACATTTCAAGGTATGAATACACCTCCTTACAGCCTCTGCTATTCAATACCACAATTCATTAGGAGCGGGCAGGGCCATTAAGAACAGAGAGCAAGGGAAAATGACGGCTGGTGCTACAAGCCCCAGGGCCAAACTCAGAAATGAATGACAATTAGATTGCCATTCAAAACACATAGGCGATCCAGACACCCATTTTGAATCCCATCCACATTTGCAGAAGGGAGAGGTAGACAACGCCTGGAATGTTGTCTTTCAGAAGTATTAATGATGCACTATAAATTTTGTCCACGTTTTAATGATAATTCAGTCCTCGTTAAGCGCCGGTGCTGATAGCAAGCCACATTTCAGCACAGCGGGTCCCCGCAAATTTATTTTCCCTTTGTTAAATCCAGTTTACTTTAATAGTTTGCCGAGCAGTAGACAGAAGCTGAGCGGGGGTGGAAATCGATGTCTGCCTCTGATCAGATACCAGCTTTTTCTAAAGCAGCAGCTCCGGAACTCCAGCGGCAGCAAAACATCTTCGCAAGAGATGGAGCTGTGCTAGGGGGCTACAGGGTTGTTTGCTTATAGGTAGCCCCCTCCCCTTTGGAGTGTTTTCCCCAAGCCAAAAACAAACAAAAAAATGGTGGCAAGGGCAGCAAATGACAGCTGCAAAGACCCTGGGAGACAAGGGACTGGGACGCTCTATAGCCCTCCCCACAGCTCTGTTCAGGACGCTGCGGGTAACCTAGGCTGAACCATGAGCAGCCCCTACTGTGAGAAAAAAGCCCCTGGGGGCACAGGCACAGAAAATGAAGAACCTGGGTTTGGGTGCAGTTTTGCTAAAGAAATAAAGAAGACAGGTGACACTAAATCTACATCTTGTAAGTCTAGCGAAGTGTATATCGCAACCAGCCGGTGGCTTCAGTAAATAACCCTTAGAGGGTCCTGGCTGACTGAGACCACCGGAAACCACGCAGTGACACTTCTGGAGCACGAGAGGGCGCCTTGATCTTGGTTTGCTGTTGCTGTGAGGAAGGTGAGGGCGGCAGTTAGGGGCTTGCAGAGGGTGGGGACAGAGGGAGTTGGGACTAACCCACCGGAACCTCAGTTCGTTGCCCACACCGCCCCCAGGCCTCCCTGAGACGCACACCGGGAACATCCGAGGAGCTATTAGATTGACAACGCAGCCAAGGCTGCAAGGAGAGGAAGCATCTGCAGCCTGTAAAGAAGCTGAATCAAATGTCGTTTTTAAATTGCCTAGGATGAGCATTTGTCATCATCAGACCTTCTCCTTTGGCACATTCCAGTCTCCCAGGGATGGCTGAATCCTAAAGTACACTCCATTTCACCCATGTGGAGGCCCTAACACACCCAGGAGGGTTTTGAATGGAATTGTTTCCTAATCAGGACAGCATCATCCAGGGCTCTGAGCTCTTGCACATTATGTCTCTCATTTAATTCCCCAAGCCATCTCAGGGGACAGTCTTAATTACCAATTGCAGATAGAGAAACTGAGGCTCAAATGGGCTATAAAATCTTCTCAAGTTCATAGAAATCCCTGTTCTTTTCACTTCTGGGCGCTGCTTCCCTGATGAGAAATGCGAATGTCCAAATGGCTGCTGGCGCCCTTCTTCAAACTGTCAGGAAATACGGGAGCTAAAAGGGTTCCTATGGTTCACAGAGTGTCTATAATTCTTATCTGTTTCCATTTTGGAAATGCACACACACTATCCTCGGATGCTCTCTAGCTGCTGTATCTCAGGTTACTTTAAGAGAGCCTCCTGGCCTAAGCTAAGAGGTGGCGGCACACATGTGAGGAGCCTTTCGGCACAGAAGGGAATGGAAAAGTGTCCCTTTGGCTCAGAAGCATCACCGACCACACTAGTACAAACTGCCAGGGTCTCATATCTTTGGAGAAGTCTTCGGTCCATACTAGCTTCTTTGGCCTCTGACTTCCTCCCAGCACACAATTTATGAACCCATGAGCAGCAACTTGCTTGTTACCATCTCTTCTTCCCCACTTCTCTCTTGTGTCTCTAACTCACCAGCAAGCTGATGAGAACCGCAGGAGCAGAGACCATGTCATCGCTGGACTGGCAGCAGCTCTCAGAGCTGTGAAATTGAATTATGACTGCATCCCCGCATGCAACACCTACTACTTCCCATCACCTAAACAAGACCGACTAGTTTGCTTTTTCTTCTGGATTTTGTTTGCTGTTTTAAAACAGTGAGGTCTAGTGACAAGTATAGCTTATTTTAAACAAGAACAACAGAAAAACCCAGAAATTGTAAAAATCTGAATTGTTTCCTTTGCATAGCACAGTGTATGGCTTGTCTTCTCTTTCCACTTAGGTCCGTACTTCATCTCTCTTTTGTGACTTTGACTTTGATTAGAGCTATTTATTTATATTACAGATATAGAGTGCCATTAATCAGAAATACTTCCATACAGCAGATCTCTGCTCACCATTGCTAGTTATGTAGACTGTGATCAGGCCCTTTGTACTGGGTACCTCCCATTTCTTCATAAGGTAGTACCCAGACTGACTGTTACCAGGGAGGAATGGAAGATATGTAGTGAGGGAGAGTAATTGGGGATTGATAGAGACATAAGCTGAAAAAGACAGAATAGACTGGGAAATAGACTTGAAAAGTAGGGGGGGACAGTTTGAGTGTCATAGATGCTAATAACTGGGCCTCCAGAAACTAAAGGTGTGGGGGCATCTCATAGACCATGAAAACTACCCAAGTGATCCCATCCAAAGTGCACCAATTTGCAGAGGCTGCAGAGTTTCCAGATTGACCACTTCATGCTGAGCTGCTGCCAGGGTATAAATGTGAGGTCCTCAGGCGAGTTAGCTACTTTGGGTTGAATGGCACAGCGAGAGTCTCATTCAGGCTGCATTCAGAAAAGAGTCCACCTCGAAAATGAATGAATCTAGTCAATGAGCCCCAGTGGGTGCTGACATCACAGAAAGAGAGACAATCAGACATCATCAGCCTCCTGATGGAAGCACCATAATACCATCTATGAAGAAGTCTTGCCAGAAGGCAAGTGTGAATCTGATCAGGCTCCAATCAAGCCACCAATTGTGGGGAAATACAAAGAACAGAAGAACATGTCAAAAAGACATAGCAGGAATGCAATCAATAATATCTAGATTTTAGGAAACTCTACCAGAACAAATGTTCTCAGTATTCCAACAAATAAATTGGGACAGAATCTAATAAAAATGTCTTAAAGCACATATCAACCAACCATAATGGGTAGGAACTTATTTAAATAACAACTCAAAAACCTACAAAATGAAAAACTCCAATGGCATTTAAGAGACAATTCAACATTTGTTTGAGAGTTTGTGACATTTTCTATTGTTTTAAATGTGATGATGTCCTTTTAAAAGACTTCTGTGACCTGCCTGACAATATGTACCCATTGGGGTAACAGTGACATGAAGGTGTCACTACTATTGTTGTTTTGCTAAATGGATATGTCAAACTGCTATCTGTTTGTGCTTATACCCATAGACCTGGAATGATCCTACCTTTGTTCAGAGAAGCTTCTTTCTACAATGGGAAGCAGTTGATGCAGCAACACATACCAGGTCAAATGCTACAAATAAGTGACTTGCTGAGTGTTTATCCCTAAAAGGTATGTATATATATATGCATATATATATGAACTCATTGCCTTCTGATTACAGGTCTGATGTAATCAATTCCTTGAAGCTCCTGCTGCTGTGGCTTTCATGTTATGTTGGATTGCAACCTGGAACTGTGAGACAAAATAAACCCATCCTCCCCTAAAAATAAACTAATCCTTTGTTTAATTTGCACATGCACACACACGCACGTGCACACTGAAATGCATGTAGATGAGATGATGGATCTGGAGTTTGCTTCAGAATATTCTAAAAGTGAATATTTTCAACAACACTACTTGCAATAGCTCAAAGTGGAATCAACCCGAAAGTTCTTCTACTAGTGACTAGAAAAAGGAAACACGGTATATCAATACAGTGCACTATTGCTTAGCTATAAAATGTATGCACTACTGATTGAGGAAACAGTTATTGGTATGTCAGCTTTAAAAATATTCCATCAGGTATAGAAACCTAGATGCAAAAGTACAGTCTTTTGCATCTAGGTTTAAATAATAGCATATTATCTTTATTCACCAGTAGATGAAATCTGGATCGTTTCTGCATTTGACTATTATAAGTAGTGCTGTTGTAAATCTGTAAGAACAAAGCAAAGATTACTAGTTGCCAGGTAAGAGTGGAAAGGAAAGCTAAGGAGGATGGGTCTAAAGAATTTTCTTGGAGCAATTATCTTCTACAACTGGATTGTAGGAGGGGTCTTAAAATTTATTACATCATTTTATTTTGTGAGGGAAGAGTCATGTGCCATGTGTGCCACAGGACACATGCAGAAGTCAGAGAGCAACTTGCAGAAGTCGGTTCTCTTGTTCTAGCATGTGTGTCTTGGGTATTGAACGCAGGTCCTCAGGCTTGGCAAAAAGCAGCTTTACCTTCTGAGCCATCTTGCTGGCCTGATTGTGGTGATATTCTTGCGACTTTGTAAATTTACATAAAGCCATTGGATTTCATTCTCATAATGAGTGAATTTTATACAATACAAATGATTCCTCAATAAAGCTGTTCTGCTTTTAATGCTATAGGGGATGGGAGGAACACATGGGTAGGAATTAAATGCAGCAAGATTGGCTTGAATTGTATTGCTTAGACTGGGTGATGAATACATGGGATTTATTAGGATACCATCTTTAGCTTTATGCTTGAATTTTTCCACAAGAGCAAGTGGAGGAATTAGAGGTTAAAGTCATCAAGGACAGGAGCTTTTCCAAGGACCTGATTTTCTCATAATCTGTTGCTTCAGTTCTACCTTGTCATTCGTGGGATTTCTGCATCTCTTACCTGCTCTCTTCTCACGTAGCTCTGCTTCTCTTGCCTGCTATCCTCTCCCAACCAGTTGACCCAATCTCTTGACACTCTCTAGCCCAAATCCCATGGAGTACAGTGTACATGGCCTGGTCAGGGCTACTCTTAGCCAAAAACCCTTGGTACCAGGCTACCATCATCATCATCATCATCATCATTCTTGGGCCAGTTACCCATTTCTTGCCCAAACAGTACACATAAGCATCAAAACCAAATCTAAGCACAAAATTATATGACTCTAGGTCTCTGGGTAAAGGGTTGTAGAACAAACCATTTGAGCTTGAAATGAACACACAGGATCTACTAGGATGCTCCACACAGGCCCCATCTTTACCATCTAAAGAGCTTGGAACAAATGGATTCCACTTCTAGCATGGTTTCCACTGCATGGCTCCGGTAGTTGGGTCTGAAAAGCGGGAGCACGGTGCATCAAATGAAAATGAGGGAAAGTAGTAGTAGACTGGGCAAGTGGCAAGTCCAGGACAAGTCAAACTTCTTCAGAAGGGTTAGTGCACCTAAGTGTGAACTAAGGAGACTCAAGGGCCGACCACAAAGCTGGAGAATTCACTATTTCACCAGACTTGCCAACAGTCTTTAGCACTTTCACCGTAGCCACAAAATCCTGGCCATAAAGAGACCGAGAAAGGGAAGAGAGGGGATGGGGAAAGGGAGGAAAACAAACAGACTGGAGGACCAGGCCTGTTTCTGCCTACTTGAGCTGGGACAAGTAAGTGATGGTAAGTGGCTCATTAGTAGCAATTCATGCCTGCTGCCTCTGAAATGCTTGATTATAAATGCTTCCGGGGTTATTACCCTATGAGTGTATTCACAGCTACCCACAGATACGGCATGTTGTCTTAAGCAGGGAAAGTGCTACATTTGAGCAAAGAAAGCTATTGAACCTCCAAGCCCCATTGGCTTGACCCACTTGGATACGCCACAGGGACTCTCTCCACTTACAGTTACTCTCTAGCCACCACTCCAGCTTTTGGAAGGGTTCAACACTGGAGTAAGTTCACAATTCCATGTACACGCCCTCAATTGACATAACCAACTCCAGTTAGGTGTCTTTTTCTTCTACTCATTTACTCCAAAAGGGCTTGTCTCTGCTAGTACCAAACTAGCTGTATCCTTGCTACTATACATAATTATTCACCATTGGTGGTCTACAGCACCAATAGTAAACCCAGAATTGTGTTTGGAAAAGATATTCTGCTCCATAAATGGACAAAATCCAGCTATAGCAAAGATGAACCTGCGTACTCAACATAGTTCCTTCCTCAGCGGCCTTCGCTCAGCTTCTCCCAGTGTGTACAGGCCAGACACACCTTGGGATTCTGAGCTGCCATCTACTCTCTGGCTCCTAACATTTCCCTGCAATCTCCCTTGGCTCCATGGCACAGATGAACAAACAAGCTCTCTCAGAGGGCATCTTGACATCTCCATTGAAACACAAGAAGCCAGAGTGAGAGAAACTCTTGAGAACATTCAATCACCTCTTCTACATACTTTTTCTTAGGCTTTCTTTTTAAAGTTTCTTGCTTTCTAATTCTATTCATTTTGCACACTCATTTGCCTTACTTTGTAGTGGGCTGATTTTTTTTTAAAGTAGATTTGTGGTTTGTAGGCAGATTTTTCTGTCCTGCCTGCCAACTCCCAAATAATCACATGAACACTTCTTAGTTACTATGAAAGCTTGGCCAATAAATTAGGCTTGTTCTTAACTAGTTCTGAAAACTTAAATTAACCCATATCTTTTCATCTACATTCTTTTATGCGGCTCGATTACCTTTACTTTGTAAAGCCCAAGCTTTACATAGTGCACGGCTGCATTGCTGGTGTCTCCTCATGACTCTGTCTTTCTTCTTCCCAGCATTCTCTCTGCCTGGAAATCCTGCCTACCTATTGGCCATTCAGTTCTTTATTAAACAAAAATGAGTGGCACTTCTTCACAGTGTACAAAGGATTATTCCACAACAGGGATTGCGTAATATAAAAACCTTCCTTCCTTTCTTTCTTCTTTCTTTCTTTTCTTTCTTTCTTTCTTTTCTTTCTTTCTTTCTTTCTTTCTTTCTTTCTTTCTTTCTTTCTTTCTTTCTTTCTTTCTTTCTTTCTTTCTTTCTTCAGAAAAACATTCCCTGGCCATTCCACACACATTAGCAACCTTTTCACCAAGGAAAGCTCCTTGGCCCTAAGGTATTACAAGAATCTTCCCACACAGCACCCATTTAGTCCTTTCAGTGTTGGAAGTACTTAATATAGTTTCTTAGCTGTAGAATTTCTAAGAGTAAGTGGCTCCTTCTAGAAACAATAAAAGTGCTGCAGCCGTTCTAGTGGTTTGTTGATCATCCGTATTTGTCCTAGTACATAAGAGCATAACCAAGCTGCAAGCCAGAACACTAAGCTCAGAGCGTGCCAGCAGCTATCTTTCTCAGCAAGAGTTACTAACCACAGGTCCCTGCCTCTACAGTCAATAGACTGACTTCATACTCCTATGAATACTCTTGAAAATGTGTTGAAATGATTCTGTGTTTATGCAAGCACATGTGTGTTCAATCACAAGTGTGTATACTTTTGCATAGACCACAGCTCTTAGCTTTTCTCAATTTCTTAATGAAGCTCTTAATCCAAAAGGAAGCTAGAGCTTTCAGGTGCGCTGCTAAAATGCTAGCGTGAAAGCTCTCCAAATTCTTCATGAAGGTACTTAGTGCTGTGTCAGCACCACTTTCACTGTGTCCCATGAGTTTGGATGTGTTGTACTTTTCATTGAATTCCAGGAAGTCTTTAACTTCTTTATTTCTTCCTTGATGCGGTGGTAACTCAGTCGAGAGTAGTTCAGTTTCCATGAGTTTGTAGGCTTTCTGTTGTTTCTGTTGTTGTTGAAATCCAGCTTTAATCCATGGTGATCTGATAGGATACAAGGGGTTATTTCAATTTTTTATATCTGTTGAGACTTGCTTTGTGGCTGAGTATATGGCCAACTTAGGAGAAAGTTCCATGAGGTGCTGAGAAGAAGGCATTTTTTTGTGTGTGTTTGGGCAAAATGTTTTATAGATATCTGTTAGGTCCATTGAGTAAAGTAACAATGTCTGTTAGTCCTATTATTTCTCTGTTTAGTTTCTATCTGAATGATCTGTCCATTGGTAAGAGTGGGGTCTATAAAGTCTCCCACTATTATTTTGTGGGCTTCTTTGTGTGATTTAAGCTTTAGTAATGTTTCTTTTACAAATGTGGGTGCCCTTACATTTGGGGAATAGATGTTCAGAATTGAGACGTTATCTTGGTAAATTTTTCCTTTGATGAATATGAAATGCCCTTCTCCAAAAGGAAGCTGTAAAGTTAAGATTCATTTTCTCAAAAAATAATAAATTTGGTCAGTAGTATGTATTGTGTAACAGTTTTCTCTGAAATCAAAATAGTCTATGCTGCAGGGAAGCTCATTAAGAAATGAAGCAAATAACAGACATAAGGACAAGAAACAGACATAAACATGACTTTCTTTATGGAAATGCTGTGACCTCCTCCCATATAGTAGTAGAGCGATCTGTCTCATTTGGCATACTCAAATCTATGTGAAAACAGAGTCAGTCTAGTAAAAAAAATTCAGGTTTCTAGGCAACACCCAACTCTTCTGGGTATTAACATGCTAAACTTTTTAGTTTAAACTGCAGGAAGATGCTGAGAGGCTGGGTGAGTGGGCTGAAAAGTAGCAGGTGAGCATCAGTGTAGGCAAGTACAACATAATGCACTGAGAAGAAGAATCCCATTAACCATTCAAAATAACACATCAAGCAATCAAACCTCCTTTGTACAACTCCTTAGGATGCCTGTACCCCAAATGAAAGGGCCAGATCTGCTTTTAGACCAACGGAGTAGTATAAAAGTTATCTTACTTAAAGTCTACTTTTGAGAGATGAGGCCCAGGGACAGGGGGAGGAGAAGAACCCAGGCCAGAGCACTTTATCCAGATCATCAGTCACTGGCTAAGAGCAAATTAGTCTCTAAGTATCAACTGGAAGATCAAGGGTCTTGGAAGTGGTGTGGTATAATGGATAAAGCATGACTTCCCAAGCCAGATCCATTCCACTCTAGCTCCATTTCGAGTTTTCTACAAGTTGATCAAATGCCCTAATCTCGTAGTGTATAAGTTGCCTCATCTGTAGGATGCAACTACCACATACATTCTGCAAAGTTATTATGAAAGAAACATTTTAAAAGAATTCAACAAGGACCTTTTAAAATTGTTTTTATTGAGCTATATATTTTTTTCTCTGCTCCCCTCCCTTCTTCTCCCCTCCACTTCTACCCTCTCCCATGGTCCCCATGCTCCCAATTACTCAGGAAATCTTGTCTTTTTCTACTTCCCATGTAGATTAGATGCATGTATGTCTCTCTTAGGGTTCTCATTGTTGCCTAGGTTCTCTGGGATTGTGTTTTGTAAGCTGGTTTTCTTTGCTTTGTGTTTAAAAACCACTTACGAGTGAATATATATGATAATTGTCTTTCTGGGTCTAAGTTACCTCACTCAATATGCTGTTTTCTTACTCCATCCATTTGCCTACAAATTTCAAGATGTCATTATTTTTTTCTGCTGTGTAGTGCTCCATTGTGTAAATGTACCACATTTTCCTTATCCATTCTTCAGTGGAGGGGAATTTACGCTGTATCCAGGTTCTGGCTATGACAAACAATGCTGCTATAAACATAGTTGAGCACATGTCTTTGTGGTACAATTGAGCATCCTTTGGTGTATACCCAAAGTGGTATTACTGGGTCTTGAGGTAGGTTTTTTTCCTAATTTTCTGAGAAATCGCCATACTGAAATCCAAAGTGGCTGTAACAGTTTGCACAAATATTGACACACTTGTTATGGTAAACAATTTGGCATATCTTTGATAAATAAAACATGACCCAGGAGTTCCAGTCTTGGATCTATACCCAAAAGAAGTGGAAGTGGATATTAGAAACACTTTTATAAGAATGCTCCCTGGAGTATTATTGACAATATCCAAAAATAAATCAAAGAGATACAGGCTTAAAATAAAATACTCTTTAGCCCTAGAAGGAAATGAAGGACTGAGATGTGTCAACATTGGATGAATGTTGACAATATCACACTGTGTGAAAGTAACCATCAGAAACATTTCATTTCTGTCTTGGGCTTACTATTGCTGTGACAAAACACCATGACCAAAGTTAGGGGAGAAAAGGGTTTATTTAGCTTATACTTTCACATTGCTGTTCATCACTGAAGGAAGTCAGGACAGGAATTCAAACAGGGCAGGATGCTGGAGGCAGAAGCTGATGCATGAGCCATGGAGGGGACCTGCTTACTGGCTTGCTTCCTGTGGCTTACTCAATCTGCTTTCTTATAGAACTAGGACCACCAGCCCAGAGACTGCATCACCCAAAATGGACTGGGCCCTCCCTCATCAACCACTAACTGAAAAATAAATGCCTTACAACGGGATCTCATGGAGGCATTTCTTCAACTGATGCTCCTTCCTCTCTGATGACCCTAAATTGTGTCAAGTAGACACACAAAACCAGGCAGTACAACTGACCTCTTGTCAACTTGACACACAAGGACAACACTATTAAGCAACCGCCCTTTCTTTATTATTCATCCCTAAGATCTTAGAAAACTTTAAAAGTCCCCTAGTCTTTGCAAATCAAAACACATTAAAATGTTAGTAACCAATATTTTAAAATCCAAGGTTTTTCAAAATTCAGTCTCTCAACTGTGGGCTCCAGTAATACATGTTCTTATTTCAAGAGGGCAAAATTAGGGCACAGTCACAATCAAAGCAAAACAAAATTTTAACCAGCCGGTGCCTAGGATCCACTCACGATCTTCAGGACTCCTCCAAAGGGCTGGGTCACTTCTCCAGCTCTGCCATCTGCAGCACACAGCTCATCTTCTGTTTCCTGGCTGGCTCCACTCCATTGTTGCTGCTGTTCTTGGTGCTCATCCCATGGTACTGGCATCTCCAAAACATTGGGGTCCCTCACTGCAATTGGGCTGCACTTTCACCAATAACCTCTCAAAGGCTCGTCTTCATACTGCCAAGTTTCAACTTCTTTTCATGACCCTTCCAGTCCTGGGCCTTCAGTTGCCACTGAGGCTGCACCCTCACCAATGGCCTCTCAAGCCCTCCACAGTGCCGAGCCTCAGCCGCTCTCTATGACCCCTTCATGCCTTCAAAACCAGTACCACCTGGGTGGCATTTACACATTACCAAGTCCAGCTGCCAGCATGAGGCATGACCTTGGTTGCCTCTAACACACAGCTTCTCTGATCTCTCAGGAAACACTTTCCAGAAGATTTCTCCCCAGTGATGCTGGTCTCTTCTTAATCACTGCTAATTTCTTATCTCCAGCCAACCAGCATCAAGTATCCCAGCCAAGAACAATTTTGCTTTAGTACTTCTGGTATCTTGTTAATCACACCTGAGTCTTCAGCCCCAGCTAACTGGAATCATGGAATCTTAATTCAAAATAACAAATAGCCCTGGTAGAATCTTTTAAAACTTCCTATAGAAACTTTGCAAGCCAGGCCTGAATCCTCTGCACTTCTCTCAATATTTTTATCTTCCAAGTTCCCACAGACCATCCCACTGAGGTCTCTCAACAGTGACTTTTCTAGCCAAAAGTTCCAAGTCCTCCACAAACCTCCCAAAAGCAAGATCAGGTCTGTCACAGCAATACCCCCACTACACTGGTGCCAATTTCTATCTTAGTTCAGGTTTTTTATTGCTATGAAGAGACACCATGACCACAGAAACTCTTATAAATAAAAACATATAATTGAGGTGACTCACTCAAGAGTTTCAGAGGTTCATGCCATTATCATCAGGGTGGGCAGCATGGTGGCATGCAGGCAGAGGTGCTGCTGGCGCTGAGAGTCCTACATCTTGGCTCAGAGGCAACAGGAAGTTGACTGACTGTATCATTGAGTGAAGCTTGAAAAAAGAGACCTCAGAGCCTGCCCCCACCATGTCACACTCTCCATCAAGGCCACACCTCCTAATAATGCCACTCCCTTTGTGGTCATTTTCTTTCAAATCACCACAATTTCTATGCAACTTCCAGAATAAGCTATTCATAGAAAGTAGAAAGTGGTGGTTTCTGAGAACTGGAAGGTGTGGGCAGAGAACTATTAGCTAAGAGGTACAGTGCTTCTAAAGTTGACTTTGGTAATGATTGTACATGTCTGTAAATCAGTTTAAATGAGGTGTATGGTATGCACACTACTTCTCAATAAGTTAAAGAAAATAACAATGAAGTGTCATATAGGCAGAAACGTAAAAACATTTTGCTTCTGGTTCTCAGACAGGAAAAAAAATGTCTTGACTTAGAGTGTGCAGTGTTTCCATGAGGGAAAATATTCCCCTGGTTGTTTTGAAGCAGAGAGTTCTCTATTGGTGAATGTGTGGATAGGAAGAAACCTAGAGCTGCTTGCTCTCACAGTGTTTAAACCATCCACACATAATAAACCAAAGTAGTAAATATACCAAGGTGTATAATGTAAGATGGTAATTAGAAAATTGCATGCTTTGACTATTGTTTTAAATATAATATGTTTAACTATAATTTTGAAATTTTATTTTTAATTATTATTCATAAAAATCATGAAAATGTAACACTAAGTGTCCATAAACAAGTTCAGAGTGATTCTGGGCACTATACTGTGATTTGAAAACACTCCTTTGAAGGTTTTATGTAAATATTTAGGAAAGTGCCCCATTTACATTCCTCTGAGCAGAATTCAAATGCTTATATGGTCAAAGCAGGTTTCTATTTCTTCCTCTAGTACTGATATCTGAGCCTAGCAAAAATATTTTCCAGGTTGTTGCAACATAATTCTATTCTGTACATAGTTTTGAGGCATTTGGGAACTATTTCTCAACCCAACAAGCCACACCAACAGCTCAACAAAACACCTGAGTGCACGTGACGAATGGCCTTTCTGCGGTTGGGCCATGGGCTCTTTTGATTCTTAACTGTCATCAATCTCAGTGCTCGTACTGTCTCTTGAAGTCAAATGTCAAAATGATTTGATGCAATGACAAACCAAATATCAACTAGTCTTTGAAAAACTCCGCAAGTCCTGATACTAAATGCAGAGTCCTAACAAGTTTGATGTAGTTGATATTTTGAGTATTTGGTGTTAACTAACATTGTGCTGGTTCTAATCACAAAAAACCCCACTTGTTCTGGAGGAACACAGGTCTTGGAATGGGGTATGCTCATCATGGCACCTGATACTTACTGTACTTAGGTCATGAACATTGCTGCCTGTGGGCAAATGGATTCAAAAAGAATAGGTCTGATTCCTAGATTCGTGCAGTCTTGCCTGTCCTCAGCATGATGGTAGACCAAGTAGCTATAGACAATAAACTCTACTGCTATCTACCTGTTGTTGGAATAGCTGAAAGCAAGTTATGCAGTTTCTATGTGCTCTGTTTTCACATATGCACAATAAGGAATATTAACAAATTTCACAATTGCTAAAGAATAGATGAGACAAAATGGATAATAAAATTTCTTACACATCATTGAGACAGCCAAAAACCCTTAGGACACAGAAACAAAATAACAACATATAATTGTCTGGGTTTTAAAGTCAATTGGTCCTAAATTGAACTATCAGCCCTACATATTGCTGAGTAACTAACTCTAAATCAGTGCTGGTTCCTCTCTTAGCTTTCAGCCCGCCATCCGTAATCATAGTACCTACCTCACAGCAATCACGAAATGCAGCTGAAAGAGGTCAAGCACATGTCCTCAGTAACTGGGGGCTGTTTGGCAGCTCCAAGAGAGTGGATGCTATTCTGCAAGGCATTTGGGCAGAGGTCACAGAGGGAAGACAGAGGGAAAATACTAATTTCTAAAACACAGTGGTAGACAGATGAGACCCAAGATGGAGGTGCTATAAGGTTTGTTGCTTCCATTAGGGAAAGCCAGCCAATGTTCTTACACTGGAGGTAAGAACATTGGAAGGCAAACCATTGACTTTGGGTTTTAGTTTTCATAATCTTTTAAAAATTTTATTTCAGTGCAATATATGTAAATTAGACTGTACATACATAATGAGTACAATTTGATGAATGTTGATAGCAGTATATTCTTACAAAACTATCATCACAATCAAGATGATGAACATTTGTGTCACCACCAAAAGATTCTCTGTGAGCTTTTTTAATTGAGCCTCCTTCCTTTTCTTTCATCTCTCATCCCAAGGCAATCGTTGATCTACTTTTTGACACTTTAGCTAGAATTTCTGGAATTTTACATAAATGGAATCATACAACATATATAATCATTTGGGTCTGCTTTCTTTCATTCAGCATTATTATTTTGATAATCATCCATTGTCCCATTTAGTAAGCACTCATTCTTTTTATTGGCTGAGTAGCATTTTCATCCATGTATATTGTTACTTGTTGACACATATTAAGAATCCTCCCAGGGTTTAGTCTATACAAATGAAGGTATTACAGGCTTTTGTCTATATCTTTGTGGAGGACAAACTTTTTTTTCTTTTCAGCATTGTTTAAACTAAGTAGGGTACTTTTCAATATTGTTGTACTATTTTCCATTCCAAAAGCAGTGTGGAGATGTAGAATTTCTCTGAATCCTCACTAGCTATATAGTGAAGAGTCAGGGAGAAACTAAACATTATGATTTGCCTTAGCTTGGCTTTCTCCACATTCTTTATACTTGAGTTTTTTGGGGGGGGTTCTTGAAGATTTCAGTTTGATTAGATTTGGAAAAACTTCAGCCATTACTTCTTAAAATAATGTTTTTTGTCTCCCTATTTCTAGGGCTCCAATTGCACATGCTTTAAAGCCGTGAAAAGTTTCCCCACATCTTGCTGCTCTTCTGCTCATTTATTTCTAACTTATTTCTCTTTCTGTTTGATTTTGGACATTTTCTATTGCTAGGCCTTCAATGTCACTAGAGTTTTAATCTACAATGTATTATAATATTATAATACATGTAATAAAAACATCTGGCATTATATTCTTTATCTGATGACATAAGAATTGAACCTGTGTCTCCTCCACATAGGAAGCATGTTTTGTAAGAAACTATTGTAATGTAATTGCTTACCAATTCTCTCACCTATGGTACTTACCACTTAAGAGCTCCTTTTTGCACTATGGGACACATTTTTCTATTTTGCATTCCTTATGATGTTTTCTGATTTGAGGAATTGTATGGTTGAGTGCTAGATACCCCTTTAAGTATTGATGAGCTTTGTTCTAAGTTGTAGCAACATCTTTTGGAAATAGATGGAGCCTTTCAATGCTTGATTTAAGCTTTCTTATGTTAGACCAGACAAACTACACTAAGGCTCATTGGGCTCTATCACTGAGGTAGTCTCCTGAACACTCAGCCTGATGCCACTGGATATCATGAGGGCTTTTTTCTGCCTGAGTATTGAGAAGCTAAGCCACTCAGAACCATGTGAGACTCTAGAAATCCCTTCCCTGTTTCTTCGGAATGGTTCTTCTCCCAACCTTGTACAACTTCTTATTGTGATCGTGATCCGGATGCAGTGAGAGACTTGTGGGAAACATATTACAGACATATCCAGAGTTTCTTCTGGAGCCGTCCTTATCTCCTGGGTTCTTAAAATCCGTCTCTTCAACTAAGGGATGTGCAGGTTCATCCTGGGCCGCATGGAAACTGTCTCTAGGTCACACATGAGAACAACTGTAGAACTACCCCCCCCCCGATCACAATCCTGTACAACATGTTTTCCAAATGCCTGACAACCATTATTTCACGTGCTTGGAACATTTTTAAAGTTCCTTGAGGTAAAGGGCTAAATTCAGCTCGTTACTCTTCCATGGCAAGAATCAGAGTGTAGCTCTCCATGTTTCCACATAATCACCTTAGACTAGGTTTTGGATTCCTAGTAATACCAGGTAAAAAGTAAAAATTCGGAGTCATAGACTGATAGGGTTCTTAAAGATGACCTTGGATCGCCCTCCCCACTCATCTCCTCTCAGGCTTCATTTGATGGATTACAGAACAGAGACCAGGAAAGGCAGACTCTGCCCAAAGTCACATTGCACACTAGCCACAAAAATACGACAGAAATCAAGCCTTATGCTCTTTATTTTTAATTCATATAGTGATTTTTTTCTACTCACTTTCTCTTACAACCCAGTTTATTTGGATAGATTATAGCTTTGAAACCCAAACTTTATGCTTCCCCAGTGCCTGGTACATAGTACCAGGTACATGCTTCCCCAGTGCCTGGTACATTCAGAGACCTCTTAGTAATTATTATTGTTGTTGTTGTCGTAATCATCATCATCATTATCATCATCACCAATGATAAGAAGCAATACCTGGTCAGGTCACAGGCCTTCCAAATTCCCTATTCTGATTGTCGATACACAGTTGGAGCTGCTTGTCTGGCAAGTTGGAGGCTATCAAGCTACTCAGCAGGGTCACAACTTATCACTGTAGTTTGGCCCTCGGTCTTTCTTGCTAGAAGGATTTCGCCCTCTACTTTAAGCCTATAAATACCATTATCTGAATACCACCTTTGCTACTATTGAATTATAAAGGTGGGAAAACTGATGTGGTGACTTCTTGAGTCATCTTTCCAAACTCTCTTTCATTCATTTCAAATATCACCCCCACTAGCTAAGGAAGCCTTCTGGTTGTAGTATAATGCAAACAAGGTAGGCTGCTTGCATTGTAAGGCCTTACTTCTCCCGAACTTCTCCCACAACAGACACACACACACACACATACACACACACACACACACACACACACACACACACCATCCCAATCACCTCTCACTGTGCCCATGAATATAGCTGTAGACTCCATGAACTGGTCCTGAAACAGGTAAGTAGGGGTTGGCTCTTTTTCTCCTTCTGGTTCCCAGGAAGTTAGGGCACTCTGGAGAACCCCAATAAAGAGGAAGAAAGGTCAGGAAAGAATGGACTTTGTCTCTGGCTATTTGGAGCAAGCAACGCTTCCAAAGCAATTGTAAAATAATTGAGTCTGAACCAACTGATGCTTGACAGTGCATGCCACCCAGGATCTTGCACCATGGCAAATGTGAGGCTGGGAATTAATAATAGTGAGTGATTATCATAGAAACTGTCTCCAGGAAAAACGACCAGGTTTTTTACCATTCAACCTTGGGAAGATAAAATTGGGTCTAGCAGAAAAAGACAAATGATCTAAGAGCAAAAGCTGGACTTGAAATCCAAAGAGCATCCTGGGACATGGCTATGCACTAACCGCATCTCCCTGCCCCATCTCAGAATCATGTGGTCATCCTGTGCCATCCCTAATACCTCCTGGCCCTTGTTCTTCTCGGTGCTAATTTCTTCTTTCCTGAAGACTCTGCTAGGTCCTTCTGTGTGTCCTGTTGAGCTCTTCTTGTGTTTCCTAGGGCAGCATTTCCTTCTGCCTTTTCTCCACCCAGTGTCCCACCTGCCCCCATGCAAGCATTGCATCTGGGAAAGCATGGAAAAGCAGAAACCTCCTCATATTGCCCTACTTTAAAAAAAATGAACAAGAATGGTTTATTGTGTCAGTATTCAGGCTGAGTGATAAGAACATACTCATTTAAATATTTAATTATTTAAATTAATTATTCTCAGTATACTTGTGTATACTCTAAGTTACTCATAGTAAAACAGATCTTCAACAGTTGTTCAAGGCTGTCAAGTTAAAACCCAAAGTCCTCAGGTTTGCTTTCAAGGTCCCTCAGGCTGTCTGTAAGATACCATAGCACACAGTCTTCCGTATTTTCCATCCTTGGCATGCAGCCGTATCTTGGACCATGCACTTCCACATAACTGAGCAGCTGCCTCCTCTCCTGCCTACAAAGTGCTTCTTCCTCTCTTGGAAGCAGTCAAATCAAAGTGATTCCTGATCCATCAAAGACACCTTCCCAAACTCTCCCCCATCCCAAGAAGATAGGAATGGGGGAGGGTGTGTCCTTTGGCCTGATATGCATATACGAGGAACGTATTTCAAGAGAGCAGAATGTTTTAGTTACTCAAATAGGTACGAAATTTACTTCAACGTGGGCAAATTGAGTAATTCAACTTGGCTTCTGCTTCTGTCTTTAGGAAATGAAAGTAATAGCAGTTCTTATCTCACAAGATTGGGGGAACCTCTAGTTTGCTTTGTCCTCTACAAAAACAAAGGAAGATGGTATAGGGGAGATGGGAGAGGAAAAAGGAGAGAGAAGGGGGAAGAGAGGGAGGGAGAGGGCAGAGGAAGGGGAAAAGGAGGAATGGAGCGGAGAGCGGAGAGGGAGGCAAGAAGGGAGGGAGGGAGAGAGAGAGCGAGCACGCGCCTGAGACCAACAGGCACACAGACTTCAAGCACAGTGTGGATAAATAATTACCCAACTTGTCCAAGATGGAATGTTCCTGAAACCTACAGGTAAGACGCTGCTGTTTATGGGAGCAAGGGAAAAATAATTGACATCAAAGCTGCGATTCCCCTCTGGAAACTGAGGACAGTTCGTATTTGGAGGGAGGTCTTCAGAGGTCCAGGCTAGAGTCTCCCACTCTCTTTATAAAGACTCTGAAAGTCATTAGCAGTGATCCTGCCCTATTTCCAGGGGCTAAGGGCTAGGAGCTAGGGCTTGCATGAAAACTCGCCCTGGTGACAGCTTCTGTCTGTGAGCCTCAGAGTGCTTGTGATGGGATGCAGAATGACAAAATCTGTGTGGGTCCATTGCGAGTCACCCCCCTCCCTCTTTCCTGCTCCATTGTCGCTGCCACCAGTCTAGCTCCTCTGGGTTCGGTGGCCTCGTGCGTCACCGGCGCGGGCGGGGACAGAGGGGAGGAGGGGGCGCTGCAAGGTGAGGGCACAGCGCTGCTTTAAGAAGCCGCGCGCTCCCGCCACAGCTCAGAGCTTGCGGCGCTGCGCGCTGGCCGGACGTGCGGGCACAAGCTCGGCGCCCGGCTCCAGACGCGCCCGCTGCTCCTTCAACTCGGTGCGAGCTTGCAGCCGCCTGTGCCCCGAAAGGTGGCCAGATGAGCTGCGAGCCCCGAGGGATCGGTCCTCAGCTCCTGCAGCGCAACGTCTCCAGCAGCAACAGGTAAGCTGTTGAACTCCGCTTGGGTCGCAGCGGGTCCCCAAGCCCAACGGATCCCCTAACCCAAGTGCCAGGACACCCTTTTGCCAAGGCTAAAAGGTTAATAACGTCGCGCGCGCGAGATCCGCCAGGGCTCTCCAGGCGCCCTTGCTTATCCGGAGCACTTTCTCTCCTTCGTCCTCTCCCTCTCCCTAATTTTATGTTTCCTTCCTGCATTCTTTGCTTCTCAAACCTCTCTCTCTCTCTATTTTTAAATTCTGGTTAGCTTTTTCTTTTTCCATTTCTCCATGCCCTTGTCTCCTACTGTCTCCTTCCCTCTCTCTCTCTCACACACACACACATTCTTAATCTTTTTTTCTCTCTCTCTCCCACTCTAAAGATCCTATTTGTTCTTTCTTGGTTCTCCTTTCAAATCACTCTCTCACTTTATCTGTGTCTCTCATTTCTCTCTCTCTCTCTCTCTCTCTCTCTCTCTCTCTCTCTCTCTCTCTCTTTCCAAGTTTCCTGCACTGTCCCTCTTAGATCCCCCCCGACCCCATCCTTGAGCGCCCCTATCTCTTTACCTATTCTTCAATCTCCCCAACTCGCTCCTCTCACCCCCACCACTCTGCGGTTCAGACTTCTAGCCGGCTGGAAAATATAGGGAGGATGGCGAATTTGCGACATGAAATAGTGTAATAGGCATCCACCTTGAATGCTCCAGCCGCCACTGCACATTGAGAAACTACGCATTTTATTTGATAAAGCTCTGGCGGCCAAGGGGGCAACTGGTTTCCATGGCAAGATAAAGTCCGCAGAGAGAGGTACATGGAGACAAAGATCCAGCTAGAGGAAAACTGGCGCGCGGGGGGGGGTGCTCTCAGAGAAGGATGCTGAGCTATAGTGATGTACGCATATTCAAAGAAGCAGAGAAAGAGTTTGGCTGAATGGTACTAGGTTGGTGAGAATGGCAGGGATGAACTAGAATACACTAGAGTACACACCTACAGACATCGTTTGAAAAACAGAGACACCAGAGTGTTAGGGAACAAGAGGGAGGAGGGACAAGTGTGGTAAGACATAGAACTTAGGTACTTAGAAATACAGTAAAGGAAACTAAGGAGAGTTACAGAGAAATGTGAGGAAGAGTGCTGTTGTTGAGACTTGAGACACATAAATCTGAGAGAACCGTGGACACGAGAGCCAGAGATGCCAAACAGGTGTGTTAGGAGTCCAAAGGGACGGTCAGGGAAATCCACCAAGAGAGCAAGAAAGACCCAAGGAGAAGAGGAGCACACACAGGTACAGAGCAAGTTCACTAGTGGAAAAAAAACACGCAGAGACTGAGAGAACTGACAGTGGGAGGGAGAGACAGTGCATCAGACAGAGGACAGCGACAGCCAGACATAGGCAGACTGTGTACATGCTAGTGGGAAATTGGAAAAAAAAAGACTATAGAGACAAAGTCTGTGGAAATAGGGGCATGCACTCTGTGAGAGAGGAAAAGTGCCCCCAGTAAAACATTGGAGACAGAAATCTAGACTCACAAGCAGGCAGATACAGAGTGCAAGTGCTTGCGTCATCTAAAGAGAACAGATCTCCAAGAGACATGGAGGAGACAGGCTGAGGAAGTGCCCACTGTGCTAACAGGAAGGACAAGCAAGAGGAAGAGAATGCAAGACAGACTGGCAGCAAGACCCCAAGAGTTAGAAAAGGAGCTAGAGAAACTGCTCTGATTGGGGTTGAGAGTGCACAGGGGTCTCAGGGAGGGGCCCTGCAGCGATGCTGCTGGGCTCAGAGGCTTGTCTCTGCAGGGCACTAACCCTCCCACATGTTTCTCTCGTTTTCAGCATAGATAGTGTGCAGTCTGTGCATCTCGCTGCCCACTGGTGCAGAAACTGAGCTGCACCTTGTCTCCCGCCTGCCCGCCATCACCATGACATCCACCTGCACCAACAATACTCGAGAGAACAACAGCAGCCAAGCGTGCATGCCCCTCTCCAAGATGCCTATTAGTCTAGCTCATGGCATCATCCGAGCCACTGTGCTGTTCGCCTTCCTCAGTGTATCCTTTGTGGGCAATGTAGTGCTCGGTTATGTATTGCACCGTAAGCCACAGTTGCTGCAGGTGAGCAACCGGTTCATCTTTAACCTCCTGGTCACTGACCTGCTGCAGATTACTCTCGTGGCTCCCTGGGTGATGGCCACCTCCATTCCTGCCTTCTGGCCTCTCAACAGCCAGTTCTGCACAGCCCTGGTTAGCCTCACCCACTTATTTGCCTTTGCTAGTGTCAATACCATTGTGGTGGTGTCAATAGATCGCTACCTGTGCATCATCCACCCTCTTTCCTACCCATCAAAGATGACCAGCCGACGTGGTTATATGCTCCTCTATGGCACCTGGATTGTGGCTGTCCTGCAGAGCACACCTCCTCTCTACAGCTGGGGCCAGGCTACTTTTGATGAGCGTAATGCTCTCTGTTCCATGATCTGGGGAGCCAGCCCCATCTATACCATTATCAGTGTGGTGTCCTTCATTGTTGTTCCACTGGGTGTTATGATTGCCTGCTACTCTGCGGTGTTTGGTGCAGCCCGTCGGCAGCATGCTCTCCTGTACAATGTCAAGAGCCGAAGCTTGGGGGTGAGAGCCAAGGACTCTGTGAAGACTGAGAATAGACGGGGAATAAAGAAGAGGGATGGGTGCCAGGATGAGAATGAGTTCCAGAGCGAAGATGAAGGTCAGACTAAGGAAAGCAGCATCAAGGTGGAAGAGGGTCCCATGGAAGCCAGTGACATTGTCATGAAGACCAAAGAAAGAAGCCTAGATTTAAGTGCAGGTATTTCTGAGTCCAAGGGCAGTGGAGAGGTCAGTAATGGCAGCACAGAGGGGCTAGAAACCAGCAGCGAATTTCTGGTGAGCAGCACTGGCCGCATGGAGAGCAATCAGTGCAATATTGACTTGGGTGAAGATGACATAGAATTTGGCATGGATGACATCCATTTCAGTGAAGATGATGCCGAGGCAGTGAACATCCCGGAGAGCCTTCCACCCAGTCGTCGAAACAGCAACTGCGACCCACCTTTGCCCCGGTGCTATGAGTGCAAAGCTGCCAGAGTGATCTTCCTCATCATTTTCTCCTACGTGATATCGCTGGGGCCCTACTGCTTTCTAGCTGTGCTGGCTGTGTGGGTGGATGTCCAAACCCAGGTACCCCAGTGGGTGATCACCATAATAATCTGGCTTTTTTTCCTGCAGTGTTGCATCCACCCTTATGTCTATGGCTACATGCACCAGGGCATCAAGAAGGAAATCCAGGAGGTATTGAGGAAGCTATTCCGTAAGAGAAGGCCTTTTACAGAAGTCAGCCACCGTGACCTGCATGAAACCGAAGCTGGCACAGAGGGAGGGACTGAAGGCAAGATTGTCCCCTCCTATGATTCTGCTACTTCACCTTAAAGTTAGTTCTAAGGCAAGCGTGTAAGTGTCCACAAAACAAAACAAAAACAAAAGCTGCTTTCTTTTCAGTGCACCACCCACAGTCTCATTAGTGCTAGTCCTTACCATTTCAGGCAAAGGTGTTGCACACACAATCCTTTCCCACCACAAGGCAGGTAAATATAAGGAAGAAGTAGAGACTTGAATCTGTCCTGAAAGGTATAAGCCCGTCAAAGAATGGACTTGAGGATTCCTACCAAACATATATATATAACATATTAGGCTCTAAATGTCCTAAAACAAGGGCTATCTGGTATGGAACTGTTCTTGGTATTTATTTTGCCTGCCTCCACAGAGCTACAACATGGCAGCTTTAGCTCGGTGTAAAAGGGAAAGTGACGCCTGTGGACATAAGGACTATTTGGCCTTCAGGTCAAGAACTCGTGGACTGGGGCTACATATTGTGTTCAACTGACAGAAACAAACAATTGATCAAATCACTTTTGGAGCCCCAAAAAACAGAGCTAAGCGGACAGATCATCGTATGAGCTGCTTTCTGTACTGAAGAGCCCCACGATATGGGGCAAAGACTATAACGCAAGCTTCAACAAAGGGGAATTATGCAGTTAGAATATAAAGAAAGCTTCTGGGTCCCCTAAAGGGATCCAGAAAAATGCATACATGAGATAGGGAGTTGGTTCAAAGGAAGAAGTGGAGAAATAAGACGTAGCCATGGAGCTAAACAATTGTGTGTTTCTTTCTCTTTCTCTTTCTCCTCTCTTTCTCCATCCTCCCCTACCCTAGGTTTCTACATGGGCTGTGACTGACAGTGATTTATCGCTAAGCTTAAAAGACACCTGGGTGAAGTGGCTTATTTGATCAGTTTTCTTGTGGGGCAAGAGGTATTTCCTTACAGGTTTGAAACAGGCATTCAAAGGTGGCAATGCCTAGTCTATTGGTAGAAAAGCTTATATGCTTACATAGAAAACAGGATTTCAAATGTGTTTCTAACATTTTGTTGAAACTGAACTTTTTATTTTATTTTTAAAGCTCAACCCCTTCAAAGTGTAACAAAGAAAACTGTTTGCCCAAATCCAAAACCCAAATGGAACCAGAACCTGTCCAAGTGTGGTAAGTTCATTTGACAGCACACACATCTTCCAGGATGCTGAGACTCACCTGCTCCTAACACAGTCTAAATTTCCCTCTTTTCTTCGCTGTCCATTCTTTGGCAAATTGGATTCTTTAAAGGTGAAGACCTTTTGAAAACAGTGTGAAAAGGACAACCCTTGAATTAAAAGCATTCTGTCTTGATGACATTTTCTTTTAATGCACAATAGGGCTTCTGGTTTTGTGCTGTTTTGAATAAAGAGCTAACAACTTAATGAGTTTTTACTCTACATGTTGTTTTGCCATTTAAAATATGAAATTACACAAAAAGTCATCATTAGCCTCACAGATAATCATGCGCAATCACTTTCCCAAAATGTTTTTAAAGGATGTATTCTTTTATCAAATCACTACATAAGTACGGTAGAAAAAGATTCTGGACTTTGAAATGATGTGTTTTAAATTTAATGATTTCCTTATTTAAGAATAATAGGGCATCTACTTTGCAGAAGAGTCGCAGGTGCTTTAACACACCAATTTCAACAAGTTTTAGAAGGCAGCTGTAGGGTTTCTGCGAGTTCTGTGAGGTGACAGATCTCTTCTGAGATATTGAAAGCATCAGCTATGACAAACTTCCCATGTTGAAGCTGTACACTCACCCACTCCTCACCCATCCTTTCCGATGGCCCCAAACCACCCCCAAGTTTAGGCATGAGAGGGCAGAAGCATGAGCTGGAAAGAACAGGCTAGAGCCTAAAACCCTGGAAGACAGGACACCTTTCTAATTACATATGACATCTTCCTCGATAGCAAACGTTTAACATGTGTATTAACACACTTAGGCTATAAGGAACAAAACTGGTTAAAGGAAGAAACAGGAAAACTCAAATACACTGAACTTGGCCACTGCGAGGTCACTGGCAAGTTCACGGCTGTTTGGTAAGTAGGGTAAGAATCCTCAATGAACGTAAAGGTTACCATTAGGAGTTAGGTTTCCATCACTGCCTCCCAAAGCCTCCATATCTTTAGAGTATACACATTAAGGGGAAACCACAGCAACTTGTACATGTAAGGAGGTTTGCTGTGTGAAGACTAATTGCTGTATTTCTTTCGCTCTTAAGGAGACAAAAACAAGATTGGTTTTAGTACGATGCTTCAAACTTGAGTGGATTTCCCCTCTTCATTTGTTATAACTTTGTGGAAAATTGGTACTTTTGTCTTGTGTCAGTGCTGTGTTCTTTTGTGGTATTTCTTCTAGATGTAAGCTCTAACTGTATATAAAATGTGTTCTTGGAGTTGAAGTGCTAGATAGTAGGTTGTATGTGTTCTTAGCTAGTGTCATTAGTGAAAAGTGAGTGATGTGTACATGTGAAGTTAGTTAACAAAATGCATGCAGTATTCTAGCCACAATTTTTGAAATAGAACATAGTACATTTCTTTACCTTTGAAAGTGTATACTACAGGATATGTAAGACGGCTCCAAGACGGTGCGGCAGGAAGAGGTGCCCTTTCGTTCCTTAAATCCCTGGTACGTGACAAGCAGGAATTTATTCTGGTACAACTGGTAATCGATGTGAATTAAATTATCATCTTGGCTGAAGTCCACGCTGGCAGTTCTCCACAATACACCTGGCACTGGTATATCTGTTTTCTTCAATGTATAGAATGCAAACTCAAAGAAGGCAGCCCTTTCCCCATAAAAGCGCAAGAACCCCAGGACAGGCTATTGGAGTCCTGAGAGCAGGATGAAAAGGACACTGCAGTTTCAAGGCTTAAACAGAAACCGGTACCTGATTGGAAAGTTATTGGACTTGCACTTAACTGATCCATATTGTGACCATCCCTGCCCTCCTAGATAAGTGCCAAAACCCAGAAAAGGACTGCTCTGTTTTTACCCACTTTGGCTGTCTCAGACTTGATGCAGTATTGATAAAGAGACAGTGAGATTTCTCGGGGTGGGGGCAGGGATTACAGCTCAGGTGTTTGAAGAGTTACAGTTGTAGATCAAATATATTTACAAAAGAAATCATATTATTTTATTATATTTTGAGAACAAAAGTATTACAAGAGGATATATATGCTCATTAAATCATTTCTAAAACTGCCTTTAATACCAAATTTCATGTGCTATTTTGAGACTGAGAACAATAGGAAAATTGCACTCAGTCAATAAAACAATTCTCTTTAATACTTTCCATTTTAAATTTAAAAGTTTCCTTTAAAAGGGTTTGTAATTTAAAAGTGCCTTTTCAAAGGATTTTCAAAACTACAGTCCTGGGACCGAGTTCCCACTGGCACAACTTACCTTCAGGTGCACAAATGGGGTGGAATTTATTGTCCACTTTTCAGCAAGAAGAGAAATCCCCTCACACTCCAATCAAATTTATGAATTGATATTGTTCCATGGGCCAGTAGTCTCAGAGACTCTGCCCAAAGTCAAGGTTTCATAGATTGGATGGCTTTAATTGAATGCTTTCTAAACTGGCTATGATGTATTTATCACTGGACAGGAATAACAGACTCCTGCTTGGGGAATGCAGTGAGATTAACATTTGTGATTTAACTATTATTAAATAATGTTTGTGTTTCTTAAATAGGTGCTGTTAATCTGTCCTTGGTATATTCTTCTGAAATATTCTAAATAAAGTCTGATTTAATGTGTGCATCTGGTTCCTATATTGTGCTCTTTGAGAACAAAGGGAGACGCATGACATTCCCATCCCTCCTCTTTTGTGGAGACAGAATAAGCAACTCACTGTATCCAATTCCTTCCATGGGCAACTGCACTCATGTGCACATACATACACCATTTTTTAAGATAAAAGTAAAAAATTAAAGGTATACGCAGTAGTACAGAGCAGTAGTCATCAGAAAGGGTTTGTTGGGAGAGGCACATAGCTTTGTGCTCTATGAATAAAGAAAATTTCAAAGTGAAATGGGGTGAGCAGAGAGGAAACAGGAATGGGGCCAGATACCTAAGGTTCTCACGTGTCAAGTTTATTCCAAAGGCAATGAGGTTTGAATAGATGGGGGCGTTTTAATCTAAAAAACTTTTTACTATTTTAAAAACTTCTAGTGTTTGAGTGTTCTGTCTGCACGTTTGTTCACTCTGTGTGTGTGTGTGTGTTTGTATGTGTGTGTGTGTGTGTGTGTGTGTGTGTGTATGTGTGTGTGTGTGTACCTGGTGCCCTCAGAGGTCAGAAGAGTAGAAGAGTACATCACATGCACTGGAACTGGAGGTATGGACAGGTATAAGCTGACATGTGGGTACAGGACATCACACTCAGGTGTTCTATAAAAGCAACAAGTCCTCTTAACCACGGATCCATATCTCCAGGTGGGATTAATAAAAAAAAATAACTGTACCTTGCCAGGGCAGCACAACAGAGCCAAGCCTGTTAGTGCAGGTATGGGTGAGCCATCAATGTCTGGGGCAGGTGGGAGAGCTGACCCTGTGGTTTTAAGAGCAGGAGAAATGTCCTTGACCCCCACCAGCTGCAACACTTGGGAGAGCAGGCCCCGGACCTTGTCAGGGCGGCACAAGAGAGCCACCCCTGTTAACTCAGGTGTGAGTGATCCAGCCCCAAAGTTGAGAGCATAGGAGAGCTCTCCCCATTTCTCATCTGTCTTGTGGCAACATGGCCTGTGGCAGGTGGGAGAGTTGGCCTTGTGGTCATAAGAGTGGGAGGGCTATCCCTGAAACCACCAGCTGCAACACCCAGGAGAACTGGCCCTGCACCATGCCTGAGCAGCACAATAGAGCCAACCCTGTTAGCAGAGGTGTGCGAAAACCAGCCCTGAAATTGCGAGTATGGGAGAGATGTCCCTAATTCTCAGCTGTCTTGTGGCAGCGTGGACATGGGCAGGGGAATGAGGCTTCCCTGCCCTTCAATGCCTGAGGTAAGTGGGAGAGCTGGCCCTGTGCTCATAAGTGTGGGAGGCCCATCCCTGACCCTCACTACCTCCAACACTTGGGAGAGCAGACCCTGTACCTCACCAGGGCAAAAAAAATAAAAAAAAATACAGCCAACCATGTGCGTACAGAGGTGGATGAACCAGCCCTGAAACTGTGAGCATGGGAGAACTGTCCCCATTACCCATCTGTCTTGTGGTGACATGGACAAGGGAATGATGTCCTCTTGCCTACCCATCAATGGCTGAGACAGGTGGGAGAGCTGACTCTGTAGTCATGAGAGTGGGAGGGTTATCCTTGGTCCCCACCAGCTACAACACTTGGGATAGCAGGCCCTGCACCTTACCAAGACAACACAATAGAGCCAATCCTGTTATTGCAGGTGTGGGTGAGCCAGCCCTGAAATTGTGAGCATGGGAGAACTGTCCCCATTACCTTTCTGTCTTGTGGCAACACGGGCAGGTAGGAGAGCTGGCCTGTTGTCATAACAGTGGGAGAGCCATCCCTGCCCCCCATCAGATGTAACACAAGAGCAGAGCCTGCAGCCAGGGCAGCACATTAGAGCCAACCCTGTTAGTAGAAGTGTGGGTGGGCCAGCCCCCAAACTGTGACCATGGGAGAGCTGTCCCCATTTCACACCTGGCAGACCAACCCTACAGCTGCTTACGCCCAGACCTAAGGACATGATTTGGTCTGCCCCACCATCCACCCCATCCAGGATCTGCTGGAGAACATGAAGGGACCTCACCTGCAGACCCAAAGCTGCCAGATCTCCACAACACAGGCTCTAGCAAGGGCCCAACATTGATAGGGTAGTAGAAACCAAAGGCCTTGAGTCAAACCAATGACTCTTTTGAAATGAACACCCCCAAGTAAACATAAATGGGCAAAGGGGTTTACAGTGTGACTCACTGTGTCATACTGCAGCATCCATAATGAGATTTTAAAGATTTTCCTTTTTTTTCTTTTTTTCCTTCTTTTCTCTTAAATTTTCTTTAATGTTGGGGGTGTGCAGGGGTAGAGGGTAGATATGAAGGAATGGGGGAAAGAATGGGATCTAGATACATGATGTAAAAGACACATAGACTAAATGAATTAATTAATTTAAAACTCTAAATAAATAAATGAACAGAATTACCCAGTCCCTCAGTTACCGCCACTAGGCTCAATGCCGTGCTTTCTTATCTCAGCTGAGAGCACCTCGTTCAGCACCTCTCAGTTTAACTCAGCCTCATTACCCACAAACATATCTCTCAGTTCAGCCCCAACTCACCAGGGTCTATAGGACAGGAGAGCAAAAGCACCCTTCTCCACCCGCCAGCCTCATAAAGTAGTCATAAGTCTGATACAGATATCACATATGAAAACAGTACACCGGGGCATCTCTGGCCACCAGAGCCTTGGCCCTGACAGCACCTGGAGAGGAAAGTATCTGGGTTCTAAACTGGAGGGCCCTGTTTTCTATGTTCTAACCCCCAGAGGCACATCCAATGCCCCACACCCAACTATTGAAGCCACAGAGAACTGGGAACAGCCTCCACACACACCCAGAAATCCCCCACTGCATCAGTGACCACCAGAGCCATGGCCCTTACTGCACCTGGAGAGGTGAGTATCTGGGTTCCAAACTGGAGGCCCATGTTCTCTAAGTCCTATCCCCTAGAGGCACATCCCACACCCCACCTCATCCCCACCCACCAAAGCCCAAAAGACCTGGGATCAGCCTCCCTACACTCCCAACCATCCCCTACTGGAACTGTGACCACCAGAGTCTTCGCCTTGACTGTACCTGGAGAGGTGTCTCAATTTCAGGCTGGAGGGCCCTGCTCTTTAGGCCCTACTGCCCAGAGGCACATTCTGTACCCCACCCTACCTACCAAAGCCCCAAAGACCTGGGAGCAGCCTCTCCAATCCCTCAACAATCCTCCAACACACTCAACACCACAAAGAACAACATGGCAAAACTAGTCGCCCTACAACAGCAAGACTTGAACACCAAAATAAAGATGAAGCAGAAGAAAATGACCTAAAATAACTTTAGGGGAATGTTTGAGGCCCTTAAAGAGGAAATGAAAAATTCCCTCAAAGAAATGGAACAAAAGACAAACAAAAAATTGGAAGAAATCAACAAATCCCTTAAAGAAAACCAAGCAAAAGCAATCAAACAGCTGAAACAAACAATTCAAGACTTGAAAACCAAAATAGAGACAATAAAGAAATCACAAACAGAGGGAATTATAGAAACAGAAATTATTAGAAAACTATCAAGAACCACAACTACAAGCATGAACAGCAGAATACAAGAGATGGAAGATAGAATCTCAAGCGCTGAAGATACAATAGAGGAAATAGACTCATTGGTCAAAGAAAACATTAAATCTAACAAAAGCTTAACCCAAAATATCCAGGAAATATGGGACACCATGAAAAGACCAAACTTAAGAATAATAGGGATAGAAGAAGGAGAAGTCCAACTCAAAAGCAAAGAAAATGTATTGAACAAAATCATAGAAGAAAACTCTCCCAACCTAAAGAAAGATACGCATATGAAGATACAAGAAGCTTACAGAACACCAAATAGACTGGATTGAAAAAAAAAAGTTCCCTTACCACATAATAATCAAAACACTAAATATGAAGAATAAAGAAAGAATATTCAGAGCTGCAAAGGAAAAAGGCCAAGTAACATATAAAGGTAGACCTATCAGAATTACACCTGACTTCTCAATGGAGACAATGAAAGCCAAAAGGTCCTGGTCACATGTTATGTGGACATTAAGAGACCACTGATGCCAGCTCAGACTACTATACCCAGCAAAACTTTCAATCACCATAGATAGACAAAACAAGATATTCCAAGACAGAAACCGATTTAACCAATACCTAGCCATAAACCCAGTCCTATACAAAGTACTAGAAGGAAAACTCCAACCCAAGAAAGTTAGCAACATCCATATAAACACAGACAATAGATGATCTCACAGTAGCAAATCCCAAAGTAGGAAAAAAATACACACAATAACATCACCAACAAGAAAACTAAAATAACAGGAATTAGCAATTACTGGTCATTAATATCCTTAATATAAATGGGCTCAACTCACCTATAAAAAGACACAGGTTAACAGATTATATACTAAAGCAGAACCCATCCTTCTGCTGCATACAAAAAACACACATCAACCTCAAAGACAGACATCACTCAGAGAAAGGGTTGGGGAAGAATTTTCAAATCAAACGGACCTAAGAAACAAGGTGGTGTAGGTATGTTAATACCTAACAAAATAGACTTCAAACTAAAATCAATCAAAAGAGACAAAGAAGGACATTTCATATTAGTCACAGGAAAAAAATCTATCAAGAGGAAATCTCAGTACTGAATATCCATGCCCCAAATACAAGTGAATCCTCATATGTAAAAGAAATACTACTAAAGCTTAAATCACACATTAAACGATACACACTAATAGTGGAGGACTTCAACTCCCCACTCTCTATCAGACAGAAAATTAACAGAGAAATAAGGGAACTAACAGATGTTATGACTCAAATGCACTTAACAGACATATATAGAACATTCCATTCAAACATAAAAGAATATACCTTCTTCTCAGGACCTCATGGAACCTTCTCAAAAATTGACCACATACTAGGTAACAAAGCAAACCTCCACAGATACAAAAAAATTAGAATAACCCCATGTATCTTACCGGATCACCATGGCTTAAAATTAGAAAATCAACAACAACACTAACTTCAGAAAGCCCACAAACTCATGGAAATAAAACAATTCTTACTTGAATCATCAATGGGTCAAGGAGAAATAAAGAAATTAAAGATTTCCTAAATTCAATGAAAATGACCAAACAAAATACCCAAATTTATGGGACACAATGAAAGCAGTGTTAAGAGGAAAATTCATAGCACTAAATGCCTACATAAAGAAGCTGGAAAAATCCCGCACTAGTGAGTTAACAGACCACCTAAAAACTCTAGAACAAAAAGAAGCAAACTCATCCAGGAAGACTAGACAGCAAGAAATAATCAAATTGAGAGCTGAATTCAACAAAATAGAAACAAAGAAAACAATACAAAGAATCCACGAGACAAAGAGTTGGTTCATTGAGAAAATCAAGAAACCTTTATCCAAACTAACCAAATTGACTCAAATTGACCAAATTAACATAATCAAAAATGAAAACGGGGACATGACAACCAACATAGAGGAACTCAAGAGAATCATTAGGTCATATTTCAAAAGCCTGTACTGCAAAAATTGGAAAACTTAAAGGAAATGGACAATTTTCTAGAAAAATATCATTTATCAAAATTAAATAAAAACCAGATAAGCAAATTAAATAGACCTATAAATGCTAAGAAATAGAAACAGTCATCAAAAGTCTCTCAACCAAAAAAGAAAAAACCCAGCCAGATGGTTTCAGTGCAGAATTCTACAAGATTTTCAAAGAAGAACTAATACCAATACTCCTCAAATTGTTCCACACAATAGAAAAAGAAGGAACGTTGCCAAACACATTCTATGAAACTATAATTACCTTGATACCCAAACCACACAAAGACATGACTAAGAAAGAGAATTACAGACCAATCTCACTCATGAACATTGATGCAAAAACACTGAATAAAATACTGGCAAACAGAATTCAAGAACACATCAGAAAAATCATCCACCTTGATCAAGTAAGTTTCATCCCAGAGATGCAGGGATGGTTCAATATATGAAAAATCTGTAAACAAACTAAAATAAAAAAAAAACATGATCATCTAATCAGATGCTGAAAACGCTTTTGACAAAATACAACATCCCTTCATGATAAAGGTCTTGGAGAGAGCAGGGATACAAGGAACAACATAATAATAAAGATAAACATAATAAAGGCAATATACAGCAAGCCAACAGTCAACATCAAACTAAATGGAGAGAAACTCAAAGCAATCCCGCTGAAATTAGGAATAAGACAAGGATGTCCACTCTTTCCATATCTATCCTATATAGTACTTTCGTTCCTAGCTAGAGCAATAAAACAACAAAAGAAATCAATGGGATACAAATTGGAAAAGAAGTCAGACACTCACTATTTGCTGATGATATCATAGTTTACATAAGTGACCCCAAAAATTCTACCAAGAAATTTCTACAACTAATAAATGCTTCATTAATGTAGCAGCATACAAGATTAACTAAAAAAATCAGTAACCTTCCTTTACATAGATGATAAATGGGCTAGGAAAGAAATCAGAGAAACATCACCCTTCACAATAGCCACAAATAAAATAAACTATCTCGGAGTAACTCTAACCAATCAAGTGAAAGATCTGTATGACAAGAACTTTAAGTCTTTGAAGAAAGAAATTGAAGAAGATATCAGAAAATGGAAAGATCTCATATGCTCTTGGATAGGTAATAAAATAAAATAAAAATTGCAAACTTACCAAAAACAATCTACAGATTCAATAAAATCCCCATCAAAATTCCAGCATAATCCTTCATAGAACTTGAAAGAACAATGCTCAACTTCATATGGAAAAACAACAACAACAAAAAAAAAACCAGGATAGCCAAAACAATCCTGTACAATAAAGGAACTTGTGGAGGCATTACCATCCCTGACTTCAATCTCTACTACAGAGCTATAATAATGAAAACAGCTTGGTAGTGGTATAAAAACAGACAGGAGGATCCTGTTTGCTTCCAACTTCCAGGAGGTCCTGTGTATGCTTTGTTTGGGTTCACCTAGTTATTCGGCTTCTCTGGGCTTGTGAGCTAAGTGCTTAGTGACCTTTATTTTATAGCTAGGGTCCACTAATGAGTGAGTACATACCATAATCATCTTTCTGGGTTTGGGTTACCTCACTCAGGATAGCGTTTTCTATTTCCATCCATTTGCATGCAAACTTCAAGATGTCC
>PVIU01020028.1:0-35244 GCA_004026605.1 Ondatra zibethicus
GAGTGCATATGTGAAGGCGTGGGTGCCAGCACAGGGGAGGGTGACAGAGTGCATGCCAGAAACTGGGTAGGGGTGAAAGGAATCACAACCTCCATCCCCTGCACTAGGAACAGTAGGTATGAGGGAAGAGAGGGCCAGTCTTTGCCAGGATGGCTGTTAGAACTAAAACCTTAAGGTGAGCTGCCTTGCAGAGGATAGAAACCTGATGTGGAGACGAAGGATAAATCAGGAAACAGGCTGGCAACAGACTAAAGAACTTGGCCCAGAGCCAACTAGGTGTAATGATGAAAACTGCTTACTGCCATTTCCATAGTCTTCAAGGGAGTGGGATTAAGAAGAGAGGAAGGGTATCACCTGAGGTTTCATTTACGCAAGAGTAAAGCTCAGAGCCTGGTCTCAAGCAAGGACAGTATTGGGGGAAAACTGTTCTAAACAAAAAATGAAAAAGCCAGCCCGGCAGTGATGGCGCACGCCTTTAATCCCAGCACTCAGGAGGCAGAGGCAGGCGGATCTCTGTGAGTTCAAGGCCAGCCTGGTCTACAGAGTGAGTTCCAGGACAGGCTCCAAAAGCTACAGAGAAACCCTGTCTCGAAAAACAAACAAAAAAAAAAAAAAGAAAGAAAGAAAAAGAAAAAGCCTTCTTTGTATAAAAAGGCCATCATGATATCAATGGAATTCTTTCTTCTTAAACTGTTGGTGGAGACTGGGAGGCTAATAGCTAAAAGGAAGAGACACTGATGGCCCTAAGCGACAGCTCTAGAGAGGATACTCTGATTTCCAGGAGAGCGGGCTACTACAGGTACACACTAGGGAGGACACACTAGTGGAAGCACAGACGTGCCATCAGTGGGATGAGCGTACGGCTCTGCCTGGGCTGGGAGATGCTGGCTCAGTGGGGCTAAGAACTTGCCTCCTAAGCATGAGCACCGCAGACGCACGGAAAGCCAGATGCTGCACAGGGCCCTAATTCCAGCACTCCTGTAGTGAGATGGGAGGTGAGATGGGAATCCCAGAAGCTCAAGGAGTGAGCCAGCCTGTTGTACCAAGCAATAAACAGGAGCTCTCAACGAGGTGAGAAATGAAACCGAAACTGTCTTCTGACATCCAGATGTGCACTATGACAAACACATGCCTGAATTTACAAATGCGTGTATGGACAAAGATAAAATAAAAATGAATTTGAAGATGTATATAAAATATTTCATTAAAGTTATAATACAAAAAGTGCATAGTAGTACATAGTGGTTTGAGTAAGAATGACCCCACAGCTCATATATTTGAATGCTCAGCCACCAGGGGGTGGAACTCTTTGAAATGATGTAGTCCTTAACTACTTCTCCAGGTTCGAGACCAGCCTGGTCTACAAGAACTAGTTCCAGGACAGGCTCCAAAGCCACAGAGAAACCCTGTATCGAAAAACCAAAAAACAAACAAACAAACTACTTCTCCAGCACCATGCCTGCCATACCTGCTGCCATGCTCCCCACCATGATGATAATAACTATAATCATCTATATAATAATAAACTATAAGCCAGCCCCAATTAAATATTTCCCTTTGTAAGAGTCACCCGGTCATGGTGTCTCGTCACAGCGTTTTAGAATAATGACTAAAACACAGTGCAGTGACATTGGATTTGAAGTTTTTTCTGAGTCTGATTCTCTCACACCAAAAGATGAATAAAGTTAGAAAGCCATTACAGACTAGCACTAGCAACACTGGATTGAAAAAGAAAGTCCAAATATACACCTGACCCCTAACTCCTGCTCTTTGGAGAAAGGAGAGGACAGTCACCCTCCTGGGAGCATGGAAAGGGGAAGTCCCTGATGCTCAGAAAAATAAACTGAAAGGTTGCAACCTGCCCAGTCACATCAACATGGGTTGTCCCACCTCCTTCCCTGCACAAGTATGTGTTGTGCAAATTCCCCTGGGAAACTCTGGTACCCACATTTACAATAATTATCTAATGAACTAGAGCACCTTCTTAGCTCATATAATAAAACTGGAACTTCAGCTTGCTATGCCTACAAAATAATACATAATAAAAATATGTAGATCTTTTATGGAAAGGACAGACAGAAAAGAAAACTATAAGTGCACATGAGAGAAACTATATATACACAGTACATGCATGTGAATGGTCTGGGAGAGGGCAGAGTAGGGTGGAGGAGGCAATGAAGTGTAGAAGCAGGAGTCAGAGCAGAGACTGTAAGGACAAAAGGACAGGAAATGGACTACAGACGTGCAGAGAGGACTGAAGTTGGAAAGACGTGTGGGATGTCCAAGTTCACGCCTCTCCCTTCCTGCATCTTCAGGTCACTGGTTTTACTCTACCAATGAATAGATCACTGGGGATGTGTTACACTGGGAATGGAGTCATGCATACTACATACATTCAGACACTCATGAAACACAACTGAGAGTAGCTAGCAAGTGCTTTATGTCACCGTGGGCTATATGGAGACTGGATCTGTCCCTATGAAGTTTATGTACTGAGAATACAAAATGTGACTCCTTTAGCTCATGATATGCAAGTTTCATTTTCCTTTCATTAAGAATGTTATGATAGGAGCTGGAGAGATGGCTCGGCAGTGTTATAGAATATTATTTTAAGGTGCATTAGCTTTGTTTATGCTCTGGAACATATGTTTAATAATGCAAAGATGTGTTTGATTAAATAAAATTCACCTGCGGTCAGGACGCTAAGTCAGCAACTAGCTGGCAGAAAGTTGTAGGGAGGAGCCAGATAAAGGACTTTTAAGGAGGGGCTAGGCCAAGCGTGAGTTGAGTTCTTTAAAGGGACAGAGACTTAGATAAGGTCCCTTGGTAACTTTGAAAGAGTTGGTGCCTGAGGGAACAGAATTTACTGCTGGGGCTAAGGAACAGCTGCAGTAGCAGCAGAATTGCAGTTGCTGATTACGATAGCTGTAGCTTAATGGAAGGAGTGAGAATATGAGCAAAGAGGTCAAGACTAGGATGGGGACACCCACTGAAACAGTCTACCTGAGCTAATGGGAGCTCACCAACTCCAGCCAGACAGGGAAGGAAAAAGCATTGAGCCAAACTAGTCCCTCTGAATGTGGGTGACAGTTGTATGGTTGGGGCAGACTGCAGGGCCACTGGCAGTGGCACCAGGATGTATCCCTACTGCTTGTGCTGGCTTTTTAGAATATATTCTCTTTGGATGGATTCCTTGCTCAGCCTAGATATAGTAGAGAGGGCCTTGGTCCTTCCTCAAAGCAATGAGCCTCACCTTCTCTGAGGAAAGGATAGGGGGTGGAATTGGGTGTGTGTGTGAAGGAATGGGAGGACAGGAGGGAATGGGAACTGGTATTGGTATGTAAAAATGAAAAAAGATAGTTTGATTTCTATTTAAAAATAAATAAATAAATAAAAGAACAATTGGCTCCAACGTGGGACACAAAAATGTTATGTGATGTTTTACTCTTTTGACTTTTGGGGGGGCCCACCACCCAGCTCCCAAATAAATCACACACGGAGACTCATTCTTACCTATGAATGCCCAGCTTTAGCTTGGCTTGTTTCTTGCCAGCTTTTCTTAAATTATCCCAATTACCTTTTGCCTCTGTGCTTTTTCCTTTTCTTACATCTGTTATCTTACATGACTGGCTGTGTAGCTGGGTGACTCGATGTCCTCTTTTCCTTGTTCTCTTGCCCCTCTTCTTCCTCGTTCCTCCTATTTCTCCTCTCTGTCTGCCAGCCCTGCCTATTCTTGCTTCTGCCTTGCTATTGGCCATTCAGCTCTTTGTTAGACCATCAGGTGTTTTAGACAGGCAAAGAATCACAGCTTCACAGAGTTAAACAAATACAGCATAAACAAAAGTAACACACCTTAAAATAATATTCCCAACACAGCGGTTAAGAGCACTGGTTGTTCTTCCAGAGGTCCTGAGTTCAATTGGTGGCTCACAACCATCTGTTCAGGATTTGATGCCCTTTTCCGGCATGCAGGCACACATATAGCAAAGCACTCATACATAAAAAATAAAAGTAAATAAAAGAAGAAGAGGAAGGCTATGATGGGACCAGCGAGATGGCTCAATGGATAAAGGTGCTTCCTACCAAGCTTGAAGATCTGAGTTTGATCCCTGGGAACCAAAAAAAAAAAAACAGAAGGAGAGAACCAGCTTCCACAAGAGAACCTCCACACACGTGCATGACACTTGACCCACTACCCTCCAAAGGGAACTAAAAATAACTATCTGGTATGTGATTCTTCCATTTATTCCTGCATTTGGTTTTGTGGTATTGGGGATCAAGCTGAAAGCCTTCCTTACACATTAGATGAGCAATCCACCACTTAACCACATACTCATCTCTTTAATTTGACACTGTTGAAACATAAAGCAGTTTCCCAAAGACAAATAGGCTCTAAGCTATAAGCTATACTGAACCTTTCATTCTGCTCAACTTTTAAAAAGCACCAAATTTGAGAACAGTTACATGTGTATGCATATATATCAGGTCTGTTGTCAGAGTCTTACTGCAGGCTAGCCTTGAAATTGCCTATAAATGAGGACCTTGACCTTCTGCTCCTTCTGCATCCACCGCCCACATGCTGGGTACACAAGGCATGCACAGCCACACCCAGTCTGTGGTACTGAGGAGCAAACCTATGGCTCTGTGCAAGCAAGGCAAGCACTCTACCAACTATACCAATTATAACCTTTAAGTACAATTCAAAAAAGATTAACTGTTACATTCTTATTTATACACTGACTACTAGTCATTTCAACTGACCCAAGCTTTAGCAAAGAGCTGTATTGTTTAGAAACTAAATAAAGCTATCCCATTGACAAAAATAATAGGGGCTTAAGCTGGCAGTAAAATAGCTGATTAATACTCATGAATCTCTGGTATTACAGCAGCTAACTTCTCACAGAATGAAATAGCAGTTACATACAATCATACTCTTACTTCGTTGTCTTCTGTAATCACTGCTCATTCACACTCTCAGAGGAAATGCCAGACTAAAAACAGAAGCAATGTTCTTTAATGATGTTAAAAGCATTCATTGCTGTTAAGAGAAAGATGGTCGGGGCTGAAGAGATGGCTCAGTGGTTAAGAGCACTGACTGCTCCTCCAGAGGACCAGGGTTCAATTCCCAGCACCCACATGGCAGCTCGCAGCTGTCTGTAACTCCAGTTCAAGAGAATCTGACATCGTTATACCAATGTGCATGAAATAAAGTTAAATAAAGTTTAAAAACAAACAAACAAAAAAAGAAACATGGTCACAAACCTTGCTGAAGAGGCTGAGTGTTTACACTGGGATTCTGACTAGCTGGCTGGGCTGAGCTACTGGCTGTTGTAGCTGTAACAAGCCGGACATAATGAAACTTGCTTCCAGGCACTTGGATCTGCTGGACATTGGGAGCAGTTGCCAGAGGAATGATGGTCTTAAACTGTGATGTGCTCATCCCTCCAACAGTGATGGTCTGCACAGCCGATTTCACTGCCTGCCAAATAAGACAGAACAACATGCCTACCATTAATCTGTTAACTTATATAGAATGTGCTCGTAAGCTGCATCAACAACTTGTTCAGAAAGAAATGAAAAAGAATATCCAGCTGGAGCTGGAGAGATGATGGCTCAGGGGTCAGCACTCTCCAGAGACCCAGAGCTTGGTCCCCAGCATTTCCAGGGACCCAGTGCACTCTTCTAGACTCCACGGGCACCTGCACTCATACGCACAACACAAACACACAAAGCTTAAAAATTTTTTAAAAATCTTTAAAAACACAGGAGAATAAGAAAAGTAGGGAGGAGATATAGAAGGGAATGGGGAGGGAGAAAGGGAGAAAAAATTATAATCTCAAAAATAAAAAATTTTAAAATAAAAAAATGCAAGAATGCATACAATTTTGTTGATATTAGATAAAATTTATGAGAAAGGTATAATTTTTGACTCTCAGAATTAAAAAGAAAATATAGATGTTTTTACCAAATAAACTAACTATATTGTTTTTCATTGAACATATGAAAAAGAAGGACCATTCTGTCCCCATATCAAGTTTAGTTGTTTCTGAAAGACTACAACTCCCACCACCTGGCCACACAAACCTATAGTGCCAAATACTGCTCAAAACTATTCCAGTTAATGGTTATCTAGACAAACTAGCTGATTTAGGCATAACAAATCTGACTAAAGTTTTACAAATCATTTCAATAACTTTCTCTCCCGGACAGTCAGCTGACACTTCCCGGGAAGCTAACAAAACTTTGGAAGCAGTCCATAAAGCAACTAGTCTCATGAGATGCCCGAGTTTACGTGACTCATGTTTAACACACACTGTCAACACAGGCAAAGGGGAACTGGTGTGCAGGATGAACACTTGGCAATCAGCAATGCAGAGGCTGAGACCAGAGATGAGTTTGTCAAGGCCGCTGTGGGCGACACAGTGAAACCCTACTAGAAACAACAGATAAATAAAATAAAGGTAGTTTGAGCTCTTATATTATTTCCTAAGGTATTACATATATCCCCACTTAGTCTACAGAAGTCCTCACACAGACAACCACCATATGGTAAAGAATCTAACTCACTTATTCACACTTTTTTCTGTCTCATAGGGACTCAGGGCAGAGCACAGAAGTAGAATGCTTATTTAGCAATGGAGAGGCTTAAAAATGGGCTGGGGTAACTAAAGAGATGGTTCAGTAGTTATGAGCACTTGCTCTTCTTCCAGAGAAACTAGCTCACAACCTTCCTTTATAGGGCCAGTTTCAGGGAATCTACGGGCCTCTTCTGGCTTCTATGGTTACCAGGAATACACACAGTGCACAGACATACAGGAAGGCAAAACTCTCAGACACATAAAAAGAAAATCTTAAAGACAAAAACTTAGAATTTTTAAATATTAAACTTTTCTTTATCTTAAGCTTGAAGCTACAACTCTTATAAGTCATACATAACTGGTTTTAAATTGAGTAAGTCAGCTCTAACTATATTTTACATCAGTACACAAGTCTGTCTACATTTTAAAAATGCATATCTATTATTATTACATATGTGTGGGCATGATATGTATGTCTAAGTGCACACGGACACACATGGATGTGGAAGTCAGAGGTCAGAGGGTACAAGTCAGTTCTCCCCCTGGTGATCAACTCAGGTTGCAATACCTGTACAGCCAGCACTTTAACCCACGAAGTCATCTTGCTAGCCCAAGTCTGTTTACATGTTGTACATATACACATATTTAATTTAAAAGTCAACTGTAGTCTCCAATCAGATCATTTAACCTTTTTTTGTTTCTCTCTCTCTCCTTTGCCTTTTTTGAGGCTAAATATTTTAAGAGCTTTGGGAAAGTTGCTCAGCAGTACAGTTCTTACTTGCCTAGCATGCACAGGACCTAGACTTGATCCTGACATGCTCACACATAAACGTTAATATGATGTTAATTTTGCCACATCTACAAACTTACTTTTATTGTCCTATTTTCTCCATGTTTCTTACTTTACCTTTGCCTCAAGAATTTACTGTCCGATTTTCTTAAATGTGGGTCTATTGACAGGAAATTTAGGAAGGAAGGATCCTTGTTCTTAATATGCATCTAAACTGCTGAATTCTTAATCTCAGTTTAAAACTTTTTGTTTCAAGATCGTCATATCAGGTCTAGGGACATAGTTCAATGATCAAGAACTTGATGAACATATGTGAAGCTCCCAGCCAACTGTCCTCTGACTTCCATGCACACTCCAACACACACACAAGCGCACACACTAAATACACTGCAATAAAAATTAAAACACCAGCAAAAAGCCAGGCAGTGGTGGCGCACACCTTTAATCCCAGCACTCAGGAGGCAGAGGCAGACGGATCTCTGTGAGTTCGAGCCCAGCCTGGTCTACGAGAGCTAGTTCCAGGACAGTCTCCAAAAGCCACAGAGAAACCCTGTCTCGGAAAAAAAAAAAAATTCAGACAACAGACGCAATGGATCCCACTCCAGTCTACTCTCACTAGTCTCCAAGCAGTGTGTCAGGAAAACAGCATCAAGGCAAGAGAGCTGCCAACTCCAGGTTAACCCGGCTGTTAGAGAAAGCATGAGGCCAGCCTGGGTTACTTAATAAGATACCATCTCAAAAAAAAAAACATAGTAAAAAGGGAGAGATTACAATTGTCATCTAAGGAATACAGGGATCATTAGGAATGACCATGTGCAATTCCACAAAAACTGTCAATCAACACAGAATCCTGAATACAAGTACATTACTATGCCTGGATCCTGAAAAAAACAGAAAACCCAGAGAGACCAATAACAAGCAAGGAAACTAAATCAGTTTCCCCATCAGTACCAAACCCTTTCTTCCCTCCTCCCAAAGTTAAGGGCAGGGCCAGATAGCTTCCCTGTAAAATTCAACTAAAACATTTACAGCACACACCAATTTTGCTTAAGTTAGTACAAAAAATAATATAGGAATAATAAATATAATATAATAAATAATTATTATAAAAATAATAAAGGAATTCTTCCAAAGGTATTCTATGTGGTCAGTATTATTCCAACACCAAAAGCAAGTAAAAGTTAAAAAAAAAAAAACCTATGGGTAAGTATCTTTGACAAACATAGATGCAAAGTTCTCAAGAAAACTACTAGCCCACTGAGCAAGGGGTGTAGGTCATTAACACAGTGTTTGCCTAGCAAGTGTGAAGCCTTCAGTTAGGTCCCCAGTTCCATGCAACAGTAACTACAACACCAACAACAAAACAGCCTAGAAGTATTATCCACAGCACTCAGGCAGAGAAGACTGCCATGGGTTGAAAGCTAATCTGGGCAACACAGAGAAGTCCAGGACAGCCTGAACTACAAGTAAGACAGAAACGACAAAAACATACAAATCAGTAACTGTAATGCAACCAACCATGTGATCATCTCAACAGACACACAAAAAAGAATGTTATGAAACTTAGTAACCCTTTGGAATAGAGATTTCAAGGAACAGAAGGAACATACTTAAACTTATAGAGCCATGTCCAAAATTCCAAGAGCTAGTTCTGCTGATAAGGAAGAACTGGGAACTTTCTTTCTAAGAATCTCAAACAAGAAACAGAAAATGTTCACTGTCACTATTTTATAACTAAAATAACTCAATGAAGTGCCAAGTAGAATGACAGGGAAGAGAAAGAAACACTATACACACTGGGAAAGAGGAAGTCAAATTGTCACTATCAATAGATGACACACTCTTTGGCTCTACCAGAAAACCTGCAACCCTAACACTAAGTAACACATCAAGCGTTTCAGGACACACTGTTGACAGAAAAAGGCAGCAGCACTGCTGCAGGCCAACAGCAGCAGCTGTCCGGGACGGAGTCAGGAAAGCCATCACACTGACACTAAAACAACCCCACAACACTGATGCATGTATTTAGCCTGAAAAGTGAGAGCATTCTACAATAAAAAATATAAAGCATTGGTTAAATGAAACTGGAGCATAGCGGTCAGTGATATAACATGGGCTCAGAATATGTGATGCCTTTGGTTTAATTCCCAGTACCAAAGTATATGTAATGCACTCACATGGGGGAGGGGTGTGTGCAGGCACACACAAACATCTTTTTTTTTAAAGACATGATCCTAAGCTGGTGTCAACCTGAGGCTTGGGCTGACCTCCAGCTTCTAGGCCAGCAGTGTGCACTGAGATTACAGGTGTGTGTGGCCGTGCCCAGTTTTATTCTCTCTGCAGACTGAAGCAGGGCTCAGGTCTGCTAGGAAAGCACCACACCCACTGAACGCATTCCAAGTCCTGAGAGAACAGCACACACCGGCCATCTTGCTACACTTAAACTTTAATTCTAATAGTTCAGTTGTAGTCTTTGTGTTTTATAATTGCATATGATTGTAAATGAGTGAACTGTGATATGTTTTCATATTCATCTTAATCCCTTATTTCTTTTTCTTGCTGAGCATTAACTCAGATCTGCAGAATTGATCAAGTCTCAAAAGTAGGTATTACCATTCAACACTGTGCTGGTACATGGAATCTAAGATTTTTCTTCCTTTTCAAATTATGAGTATCCTATTTATGCAGTTTCAAATTTCTTTTTTTGTTGTTGTCTTTTTTTTCAAGACAGGATTTCTCTGTGTAGCCCTGATTGCCCTGGAACTCACTTTGTAGACCAGGCTGGCCTCTAACTCACACAGATCCACCTGCCTCTGCCTCCTAGTGCTGGTTTAAAGGCGTGCGCCACCACCGCCCGGCTCAAATTTCTTTTTCCAAAGTAGAAGATGGATATCATCAGGGATTTTATGCATCCACTGGAACTGCGGCAACTACTCTCTGCTGCTGCTTCTAATTAGTTTTGTATGTTAAAACAATGGATTTAGGAAATTGAAATATAACATAGCAAATAACTCTAAAAGAAATACTATGATTTCAGAACAAAAGATACACTAAAGGGCAGAAAACACAATGAAATTGGTAAAACTTGTCTACAAAATGAGTTCCAAGACAGCAAGGACAGTTACACAGAGAAACCCTGTTTTGAAAAAAACCAAAAAGAAAAGAAAAAAAAAGTAAAACATAAAAAGGTAGTGGTTCTCAACCTTGGCAATGCTTTGGCCCTTTAATACAGTTCCTCCCGTGGTGAATGAACTCCAACCACAAAAGTATTTCATTGCTATTTCACAACTGGAATCATAAGATAAATATCTGATATGCAAGATAGCTGATGTACAAAACCTGTGGGGGGTGGAGGGGTCAAGACCCACAGGTTGAGATTCAATGACTTAAAGCAAGGAGAAATAAATAAAACAGAACATTTCATTAATTCAATGTTTGCATGTCTAATAAATACGAAATTTCATGATTACTTAGAAAACACAACAAAGAAATTTGTCCTGCAGTGAGAAACAGCTGCAGTTTTCAAGGGAGTTGAGAAAGTACTGGCATCTTGATTTCTACCATGAGAGCAGTAATGTTAGTCTCAGAGACGGAGAAGAGAAGAGCGTGAGATCTGTCTGAAATGTTAACAAGGTCGTCCCCCAACAGAAAGCAAAGAACTTAATGAAAGAGCCCAGGACACATCTCCCTCTGAGGTGCACCACTGGGCTGGGCGGGAAGAGCGGCAGATAAGGTCAACACTGCCGGAAGCCAGTTAGCTACTTTCCATAATTCCACTCAGTGAGTCTCTATTCCCACCCACAGCGTGGAAGGAAAATATCTAATCTAGCCTACAGATTCTGATTTAAACAGGGTATGGAAGGAAGTCAGACATTAGTTTTGTTTTTTGTTTTTTTTTGTTTTTTTTAAGAGGGCCCTTAGGTGCTTCTGAAGCACAGACAAACCCGACTCTGACTGATCTCCCTCAGGATCTACATCTTCTACCAAAGTCTTCTACAACTCAGCAGGTCTCCTTTATAAATATGCAACCTCTTATTATTCAGAACAGTGGCTCTCAGTCTAAGTGCCCATTTGAATCACTCAGGGATAGCTTCAAAATCTTGATATCAAACCAAACTCCAGAGAGAGTAAATCAGACACTCTGGGATGAGAATTTCCCGTGATTCTAATGTGCACACAAGGTGAGGTGCACTACAAACAACAGAAGTCCCTGAAGACAGTAATTCTTCCAGTAGAGCCTTCAAAGCCAGGTGTGGTGGCACATGCCAGAAATCCCAGCACTCAGAAGGCTGAGGCAGAAGGAATGCCTTGAGTTCGAGGCCAGCCTAGGCTATATAGAAAAACTCTGAAGACAAAATAAAACAAGAATAGCCTTCTCTGTATAAATCTAGTCATAAACACACACACATATCAGTCTACCTGCAATCATTAAGATTCTGCACACAACTTTCACTGTTTCCATCTAAGGTTTTTTTCTTCCTGAACTCCTTAAAATTAAACCCTTACTTGTATTTTAGCCCCAGTGTTCATCATTATGCATGAAATAAGCTGATCTCATTTGCATGTGGATGCCTACTTAAATAAGCTATATGAGGTATCATATTTACATATTATATAGAGCAAACATTCAATGCTTTTTTAATTTATGAATAATTGTAAATCAAGGAAGAAGCCAGGGACAAAAGATGATGTCTTTCCAGAGTCATAGGGTGGCATCTCACAGGGAAAAAAAATGTTTTCCACCCAAGTGACTTTTAAAATAAACCTGCTTTGTATGTTTTTCTACACTGGTATAATGACATTAATATGTCTTAGGGAATTAAGTTAGATACTTACCACCTTAGAATGAAAACAAATCATGAAAAGCTTTCAAATACTTCGAATAAAATGTAGTTTAGCTTCAAGTATATCGACAATATACTTGGCAACATCTAATATCCTTTTCTACTACTGAATGGTAGCCAGCAAAAACTAACATCTCCATCAAGAAATGGCTGCTTAGCATTTATTAACTACAAACCCACTACATGTGTTTATTATTACCCAAGAGTCAGTTTGTTAAATACGAACTGAAGAATAACTAAGTGCATCACATACTTCATTAAAAAGACTGTATCTATATTCACGGGGGCCATAAAAAACACCAATGATTGCTCTGTTACCAAGTGTTTAAAATAAAATCTTTACTAGCAAAAACTCCTTGCTTGTGGTTGAGGGTGTTGCTCAGAGAGACACAGAGAGAGGGAGAGGGAATATGAATCACACCTTGGAGGCAGAAGCAGAAGGATTTTGAGTCCTAGGCCAGTCACCCAGTGCTACAGAGTAGACCCAGTATTAAACAAGCAAAAAAAGAAAGAAAACAATTTGATTACTCAATTAATTGTGTATTCACTGAGCGATCGCCTATTGTCTGCTTGGGAATATATGAACACTAAAGCGCTCGAAGACAACAAATGCAGCAACCACAGTATTTGGCATTTGTGGCTGATTTCCTTCTTACCTTATTTGGTGACTTCAAAGGTGAGATGGCTATCTTATTTGGTGTCTGTGTTGTAGAATTTAAAGTTGATCCAATAACGCCACTTTCCGATATAGTTATGGTCTTTGATGGAGTTCCAGGAGTAGACTGTGAAAGAACCCTACCTGCAAATGAGAGGCAACACACTGGTTGACTGTTGTTAATAACAGTTTAAAATCTTACATGATGATGACCTATATATACAAGGACTTTAGTTTCACATATATCAATACATGACTTTAGAGACATTAGTGAGACCCTAAGGAATATAGTGAACCTAAGAATTATCAAGAATATGCTCCGAAACATAGCTAAGCTATTTCCATCAGAGAGTAAGCTTTGAACAATTCAGGATTTTTGCCCCGAGTCTGCTTCAGCCTCTGTACTTCCCTGTTCCGCGGCTGTCTTCCTAGCTGTACTTCCCTGTTCCGGCGGCTGTCTTCCTAGCTGTACTTCCCTGTTCCGCGGCTGTCTTCCTAGCTGTACTTCCCTGTTCCGCGGCTGTCTTCCTAGCTGTACTTCCCTGTTCCGGCGGCTGTCTTCCTAGCTGTACTTCCCTGTTCCGCGGCTGTCTTCCTAGCTGTACTTCCCTGTTCCGCGGCTGTCTTCCTATTTGAACTTAAATCATCCAGGGCAAAATTGAAATCCACAGTTCTACTGGGACACAGCTTTGTTGGTAGAGGGCTTGGTTAGCATGCAGGAAGCCATGGATCTCTCTCTAGAACCTCATCAACCAGGAAAGATGGGATACCACTTGGAAGGTAAAGACCTGAGGATTCAAGGTCATTCTCAGCTACACAGCAATAGGCTAACCAGGAATACATCAGACTTGACTCAAAAACAAAACTCATACAGACACTTATAAAAACAGCTACTGGGGGCCAGAGAGATGGCTCGGTGATTAAGAGTACTTGCTACTCTTCCAGAGAGCCAAAGCCAGAGCCCAACACCCACATCAGGTGACTCACAACTCCCTGTAACTTCAGCTCTAGGGGATCCAATGCCCTTTCCTGGCCTCTGAAGGCACCCACACAGATATGACAACACACACACACACACACACACAAAAAAAAAAATAAATAAATAAAATAAATAAAATAAAAGCTATAATTGAATGGACAAACCCGAACACTACTTTTAAAGGCACTGAAAGGGAAAGAAAATTTCATCTTGCTTCCCTGGCCGGATTCCACACTTTGCTCTATCTTGCACATTAACTCCTCTGAAACAACCCTGGGGAAATGAAGGGGGTCTGGATGACTTAGGGAACTGAAGCCATATTTCAATAGGTGAAATATCAGAAAGTTTTATCCTGGGCGAGAAAAGAATACAAAGCCATTCTATATGTCTGATTCCTAAGGTCTGACTCTCTTTCCTTCACCTACCTTTACCCATGGTCAGCCCCAGACCTAGATCTCTACATTCTTGAAGAAGTATATGGAATAATCACTATTGCTGTTCACAAGAATTCTGATGCTCCCCCATTTGGGGCACACGGTAGCACTGTACTCTGGCTTAATACCTTTTCCAGTCTTGAGGCTAATTAATCAGGGTCATGTGACGACCACTGGCAACTGAGCTATGAATAAGCCCTTCTCGAGTCCTTTCCTCTACTGTGTCTGAGGTGGTAGTGACCATGAGAGGAATCCTCTGAACTCAAATGGACATTCAGATAATTCTGAAGTATGAATAACAAACAAAAAAACTTTTCTTTGAAACGATTTGGAGATTATTTTGGCAGGAAAAATCAAGATTATCCTGACTGACCCATGCTGCCAGGTTGAAGAAACAAAACCAACTGACCACATCAAATGCACAGAAGTAGGGGGGAAGCCATTAAGCCCAGCACTATGAAAGAATTTCTGACAAAAATTTCCTACTAAGAGCGCTCTCTCAACAGAAAGGAGCCTGAAGTCCCCGAGGGTGGGATAAGCAAAGAGGAAGGCGTAAGGATTTAAGAAGTGGAGACAGCAAGGAAACGACCTCTACAGTCCTCTAACCCAGTGCTGGGCTCAAACCTCAGCCAGTGAGGCCAGAGAGAAGATGCAAAAGCTAGCGGGACGATAACAAGGACAGCTCCTTTACACAAAGCAACTGAGCAGTTCAAAGCAGGAACGTTTCTAAAAGGGAATCAAGTTTTCTTAATTTAAAAACATTTTAGGACCTGTGAAATGGCCCAGTGGGAAAGACACTGAGTTTGACTCCTGGGACCCACATGGAAAGCAGAACACCAATCCCCACAAGCTGTCTTCTGGCCTCCACACATCTACTCCATCAATCAACCAACCAACCATAAGTATTTTATGATTCTTAGAAAAACTTAAAAACTAAGGCAATTTTTAATTTTTTTATGTGTATGTGCTTTGCAAAGTAAATGCCTGAGGAACAAGCCTAAAGTTCCAACAACCATCATTATGAAGTTATTATAGCAATGCAGTTTCATAAAAATGTTCATTGTCTTAGGTATTAATATTTCATATTAAATAGGTATTATCTTTCAGGAAACATTCATTTTTTTAAAAAGGTCTTATTTTTTATTATTTTTTAACAATTGTATGTATTGTAGCATTTGTGTGAGGTCTTTGGATTCTGCTTTGTTTGGTTTTTTTCTTGAGACAGGGTTTCACTGTGTAGCACTGGCTGTCCTGTAATGCAAGTCTGTAGACCAGGCTGGCCTCGAACTCAGCTCTGCCTGTCTCTGCTTCCTGACTGCTGGGATTAAAGGCTTGTGTCATTACCGCCCGGCTTGTGTGAGTTTTTGTTTAACTGGTAACCAAAGACTAAAAGTTAAGTACAAAAATTAAGCCTCCTTTGCGATACAGAACTCAATGTTCAGCATGAGTTTTGATATGCATGATAAAAAAATGTGGTAAAATTTCTTTTTAGAACTTAAAAAAATTAAAAACAGGATAGTCAATAATAATAAACGCTAATTATTTGAAAATATTAACATTAAAGTGATTTCAGTTAAACTGAAATCGACAGTAGTATTTTATGATTCTTAGAGAATAACATTAAGGTCACTGTTTTTTTATTAGTACTGATACTGTTACGGTTGGTTTTATAAATATACTTATTTATGCTATAGATTAAGGCTGAAATATTTACAGGTAAAATCTTTAGTATCTGAAATTGCTTTAAAACAAACCTGGATGAAAGGGATAGAGAGTTTATGAAATAAGATTGGTCAAGATCTAATGACTGCTTAAGCTGATTTAAGAGTGTAATCAAATTTCAACAAGTTAATTTCTTTAAATAAAAAACTATATGTATATAGGTGTGTAGGCAGATTTGCTACCTGCCACTAGGCTGCATCTCCAGCTGTGTGTGTGTCTAAGTATGCATTTGTGCACGAGAGTGAATGCCCACAGAGGCCAGAAGGGCTGGAGGTACATCCTATGTGGATGCTGAGAGCCAAACAGGAGCGGTATGCACTGAGCTACCTCTCCAGCCCCTCAGAAAACACTCTTATAGGCAATCTCAGTTCTTAAAGATAATTAATTAATACTAGAGGGAAAAAATCATTTAAAGTGAACTCATTTTAAAAAGGGCAAAAATTACGTTGGAAAGGGCTGGCAAAAGGGCTCAGTGGGTAAAGGTGCTTCCCACACAAACCTGATGACCTGAATTCAATCCTCATTTTATTTTGCAAAGAACCATATCCTGAAAGTTATCCTTGATTTCTATACACCCACACTACACAATAACAATTTAAAATTTAAAGCAAACTGTGGAGAGGGAAGAAAACTAAAAGTGTACTTTCTTTTTCCTGCAGTCCGCTGTGCCATTCACAGATCCCTGGCCCTTAAGACATCAACTCCGGTGTTCTGCTAGACTGTTGCAAGTCAGGTTTCCCCTGGAAATAAGGCCACTGAGAGTAATGTTGGGCCTCTCTACATCATCTGGAAGTTGTCACCATGCACTCAGGAAAAAAAGGGACTAGGAAGTGAGAGTGGAAGTCCCTGACAGCAGCTGGGTATCTAGGAGGCCAGCTTGGGCAGGCATGCCAGTTGAGGTGCCAGGGCTTGGGCACAGCCACATGGTCAGACTGCTTCAGCAGCGGTAGCCTGAGTCCCAGGTAGGGATTAAGAATGAGTGCCCACTCAGTGCTCCTGTTCACAGATTTCACCTTCTGGGATAGAGGTGTGAGTTACTGTAGAGCAAACCTACTGTCTAGCACTTCAAACAAGTGTTCTAGCACCAAGTTACGTCCCCGCCTACCAACCCTGCATTAATTGGCTAATATTCCCAATATTTAATGGAAGCTATGAGAATAATGACCTCTCACATGCTTGAGGAAGAATCCCTTCTGCCTCAGTGGAAAGTTATTCCATTTTGTGAATAAATCTCCAGGAGCCCTATTTGGATTTTGGAAACCCCAACTAAGTTCCACCTGTAATTCCTTCACTTTTTCTCTTGGGTTTGTTATGGTTTGTTAGATGGCTTCATGGTGAGGTGCCTGCTGCTGAGCCTGAGGGAGCACCTGAGGACGGCCCTTGACCCCACATGGTGACCTCCACACACACTCTAAGGAACACAAGGACTTGTACTCACCTTATGTGCGTGCATGGGCACACACCTGAGGATGGCCCTTGACCCCACATGGTGACCTCTACACACACTCTAAGGAACACAAGGACTTGTACTCACCTTATGTGCGTGCATGGGCACACACTCCCATACACAAAAATTAAGTGTATAATTTTGTTTTTAAAATAAGATTTACTATTGTATGTGTGTACAAAATGTGAGTGTGAAGGTCTGTGTTCACCTATCTCTCTGAGGACCCTGGAAGTACACCTCCCTCCCAACAAGCCTTCCAGGAGCTTGGTCTCAAGGCGATTCAAGGGGAAGGTCAGTACATGTGTTACAGTGTGGGTCCTATGTGGGGCAGGATGGGGTAGGAGGGAATCCTATCTCTTCTACTCCTCTGCTATTCCTGCATGGACATTGAGTGGGGGAATAACCCATATAAAGACCCTGAGCTACAAAGGGAATTTCAGGTTTCTAGTTTAGGGTTTGAGTTGAAGACAGGCTCTTGGGTAGCCCAGGCTGGCCTAGAATCTTACACAGTATAAACAAGGATGGCCTTGAGCCCCTCATTTTTTTTCCCACCAGGTAAAAAATGGAAGTTTGCCTAGATACTCTCCAGATGCCCATGCTGGCTCCCAAGGGCTGTGGACATCAAATTTAAACCCAACAGGGACTCCGGTTCTTAAGTATCAAGCAGAGAACACGGGCTGTTTAAGTCCTGGTGCCTAGTTGGCAGTTTGGGATTGCCACCTAACTGGCCAATAAAGCCCTGATGTTCTCCTACGGTAAGAAGTACCACCCTCTGAGGAGGACAAAACAAGCAGCCCGTTGATGCTGCGGCGGGGTGAGGTTCCTTCTGAAACCCTGCACGATACAACACAGGAGGAAACTCAGCTTGATGCAAACTCTGCCCAAATATTTGAATATTCCGTGATATACTTCAAAATTCAAGTTGTTCTTTTTGAGGAATCCACTAAATTTTTCTCAAGGTAGCATTTATGACTTTCCTCTTCTTTAAAAATAAATATTCATTTAGTGACGAGAGTTTGGTTGCTCACAGGCCACGATGTGCATGAGTGAGCTCTCTCCTTCCACGAGGGTCGCAGGGATCAAACCCGGGTGGTGAGACTTGGTGGCAGGAGCCACTGCCCACTGGTCATCATGCCAGATGCTGCCATTTCTTTTCTTTTGAGACCCGATAATACTGTTGAGTCCTGGCTGGCCTACAATCCACAGCAACCCTCCTGTTTCAGCCTCTAAAATGTTGGGATAAGAGACATGAGCCACCATATTCAGGGCATTTATGATTTTCTGATCTAACCCTTAATCCTATTCATCTTAAACTCTGTCAATTCAAGGAAGTATACAAGCAATGTAATTTTACCTTGAAAGTAAATTATAAGACTTTTTTGTTTGTTTTTGATTTGTTTGGTTTTTTGAGACAGGGTTTATCTGTAACCCTGATTGTCCTGGAACCCTCTGGTCTCAAACCCACAGTAATCCTCCTGGCTCAGCATTCCAAATGAGAATCTAGACATATGGCACCATGCCCAGCTAAGACCAAATTCTAAGAGAGATCAATTCATTAGTGAATATTTTCACACAACAATAAACTATGCTAACATGAAAACACCCTGCATCTTAGAAGCTTTCATAATACAGACCTCTAATCTCATTAATCACGTGAGGTGATGGTACTCATATTTCAAAGACAAACAAAACTAGGTGTAGTATCACACACCTATAATCCCAACAGTTCAAGGTCAGCCTCAGCTACACAGTGAGCTCTGAGCCCCACCCAGGCTAAATAAGACTACGTGTGAACACGCCTCTCTCACAAGATAAACAAATAATACATTTACCCAAGATCATAGAGAAAATCAACTCAAGAGCCATGAATAACAGCCCAATCTTCCAATAGTGTTTACACATTACTCTACAGTCTTAAAGATACACATGCTCACTCAATAGCACTCACTGACAAAACAGCTTCAGGGACATGAGAAACATGAGAGTGACCTTGTGCATATACAGAATGTACTGCTCTGCCTTCTGAAAGAGGTCATTTAAACTCACTGTAACAGAGATGGACCTGAAGACATTGGCATATGAAACCAGCCAGTGACAAGACTAATGCTACATGACTCATCTGTACAGAGAATTCCATGAAGCAGGATGGTGGGTGCCAGGTGTGGGGACAGGGAGGAATGAGCCTGGAGTTCCGCAAGTTGAAAAGTTCTAGAGATGGAAGGGCTGACGACACATTGTACAATGTGAATGTACTCAATGCCACTGAGCAAGCCACTTATGTGGGAAATTTTTAACATGTATTTATTGTGTATATGCACACAAATACACAGGCATGTGCTATGGTGCACATTTTGAGGTCCGAGAACAACTTTTAGGATTGGCTCTCTCCTTCAGCAACGTTAATCTCAGGTTCTGCGCTTGGCAGCAAGTGTCTTCACCTTCTAAGCCATCTCACCAGGCCCTTACTGGGAAAACTTTTTAAAATAAAGTAATCCTTAAAGAACTAAATGGTAAAGGAACAAAAAATTAACTATCTCCCGGCAGTAGTTGTATACATCTTTAATCCTAGCACTTGTAAGACAGAAGCAGGTGGATCTCTGTGAATTCAAGCCCAGCATGGTCTATAGAGCTAGTTCTAAGACAGACAAGGTTACAAAAAGAAACCCTGTCTCAAAAAAAGAAAAGAAAAAAGAAAGAAACGAAAAAAGGAAGGGAGGAAGGAAGGAAGGAAAGAAGGAAGGAGGAAGGAGGAAAAAGAAAAAAATACTATCAAGAAAAGCCATAACTGCATTAGGGGAGACCAACAAGGACCCAGGCGTAAAAACAGAGTATAACTAGGGGGCAAGTTATAATTCAGTGTTAAAAAAAACCAAAACAAACAAACAAACCAAAAAAATTAACTAAAGTTAAGTATATGTCTCCCAGACAGAAACTTAACAGAGAAATAAGGGAACTAACAGATGTTAAGACTCAAATGGACTTAACAGACATCTAGAGAACGTTCCATCCAAACATAAAAGGATATACCTTCTTCTCAGCACCTCACGGAACCTGCTCAAAAATTGACCACATACTAGGTAACAAAGCAAACATCAACAGATAAACAAACAAAAAAAAATTGGAATAACCCCCTGTATCTTATTGGATCACCATGTCTTAAAATTAGAATTCAACAGCAACACTAATTCCAGAAAGCCCATAAATGCATGAAAATTAAACAGTGCTCATCAGAATCACCAATGGGTCAAAGAAGAAATAAAAAAAGAAATTAAAAACTTTCTAAAATTCAACGAAAATGACCACACAGCATACCCAAATTTAAAGGATACAATGAAAGCAGTGTTAAGAAGAAAGTTCATAGCACTAAATGCCTACATAAATAAGCTGGAAAAATCCCACACCAATGAATTAACAGAACAAAAAGAAGGAAACTCATCCAGAAGGACTAGATGGCAGGAAATCAAATTGAGAGCTGAAATCAACAAAACAGAAACAAAGAAAACAATACAAAGAATCAATGAGATAAAGAGTTGATTCTTTGAGAAATATCAATGAAATAGACAAACCTTTATCCAAACAGACCAAAAGGAACAGAGAGAATATCCAAACTAATAAAATCAGAAATGCAAAGGAGGACATAAGAACAGACACAAGGAAACCCAGAGAATCATCAGGTCATATTTTGAGAACCTGTACTGCACAAAACTGGAAAATGGAAATGGACAACTTTCTGGATAAATATCACTTACCAAAATTAAATCAAGACCAGATAAGCAAATTAAATAGACCTATAACCTCTCTAAAGAAATAGAAACATGGACTGGAGAAATGGCTCAGCGGTTAAGAGCATTGCCTGCTCTTCCAAAGGTCCTGAGTTCAATTCCCAGCAACCACATGGTGGCTCACAACCATCTGTAATGAGGTCCAGTGCCCTCTTCTGGCCTGCAGGCATACATGTAGACAGAATATTGTATACATAATAAATAAATAAATAGATAAATAAATAAATACATAAAAAAGAAATAGAAACAGTCTCCAAAGTTTCCCAACCAAAAAAAGTCCAGGACCACAAGGTTTCAGCGCAGAATTCTACAAGATTTTCAAAGAATACCAATACCCCTCAAATTATTCCACCCAATAGAAACAGAAGGAACATTACCAAACTCCTTTTACAAGGCTACAATTATACTGATACCCAAAACAAGAAAGAAAACTACAGACCAATGTCACTCATGAACTTTGACGCAAAAATACTCAGTAAAATACTGACAAACCGTTTCCAAAAACACATCAGAAAAATCATCCATCATGACCAAGTCGGCTTCATCCCAGAGATGCAGGGATGGTTCAACATATGAAAATCAATCAGTGTAATCCACCATACAAACTAACTGGAAAAAAAAATCCACATGCTCATCTCATTAGATGCTGAAAAAGCCTTCAACAAAATACAACATCCCTTCATGATAAAGGTCTTGGAAAGAGCAGGGATACAAGAAACATACCTAAACATAATAAAGGTAACATACAGCAAGCCAACCGCCAACATCAATCTAAATGGAGAGAAACTCCCAGCGACCCCATTGAAATCAGGAACAAGACAAAACTGTCCACTCTCTCCATATCTATTCAATATAGTTCTTGAGGTTCTAGTTAGAACAATAAGACACCAAAAGGAGATCAAGGGGATACAAATTGGAAAAGAAGAAGTCAAACTCTCACTATTTGCTGATGATAGTTTACATAAGCAACCCCAAAAATTCTACCAAGGAACTCCTACAACTCATAAACACCTTCAGTAATGTAGCAGAATACAAGATTAACTCAAAAAAAAAAAGCCAGTAGGCCTCATTTATATAGATGATAAATAGGCTGAGAAAGAAATCAGAGAAACATCACCCTTCACAATAGACACAAATAACATAAAATATCTCAGAGTAACGCTAACCAAACAAGTGGAAGACTTGTATGACAAGAACTTTAAATCTCTGAAGAAAGAGAATGAAGAAGATATTAGAAAATGGAAAGATCTCCCATGCTCTTGGGTAGGCAGAATTAACATAGTAAAAATGGCAGTCTTACCAAAAGCAATCTACAGATTCAATGCAATCCCAGCAAAATTCTTCAGACCTCAAAAGAATGGTACTCAACTTCATAGGAAAAGCAAAATAACCCAGGATAGCCAAAACAATCCTGTACAATAAAGGAACTTCTGGAGGCATCACAATCCCTGATTTCAAACTCTACTACAGAGCTACAGTACTGAAAACAGCCTGGTATTGGCATAAAAACAGACAAGAGAATCAACGGAACCAAATAGAAGACCCGGATATCAATCCACACACCTAGGAACACGTGATTTTTGACAAAGAAGCAAAAAATATCAAATGGAAAAAAGGAAAGCATATTTAACAAGTGGTGCTGGCATAACTGGATATCAACATGTAGAAGAATGAAAATAGACCCATATCTACCACTATGCACAAAACTCAAGTCCAAATGGATCAAAACCTCAACATAAAACCAACCACACTGAACCTCATAGAAGAGAAGTATACTTGAACACATTGGCACAGGGAACCACTTCCTAAATATAACCCCAGTAGCACAGACACTGAGAGCAACAATTAATAAATGGGACCTCCTGGAACTGAGAAGGTTCTGTAAAGCAAAGGACAAGGTCAACAAGACGAAACGACAGCCTACAGAATGGGAAAAGATCTTCACCAATCCCACATCAGACAGAAAGTTGGTCTCTAAAATATACAAGCTACTCAAGAAACTAGTCATCAAAAGAACAAATAATCCAATAAAAAAAATGGGGTACAGACCTAAACAGACAACTCTCAACAGAGGAATCTAAAATGGCTGAAAGACACTTAGGGAAATGCTCAACATCCTTAGCCATCAGAGAAATGCAAATCAAAACAACTCTGAGATTCCATCTTACACCCGTAAGAATGGCCGAGATCAATAACACTGATGACAACTTATGCTGGAGAGGATGTGGGGTAAAGGGAACCCTCCTGCATTGCTGGTGGGAGTGCAAACTGGAACAGCTGCTTTGAAAATCAGTGTGGTGATTTCTCAGAAAATTAGAAAACAACCTTCCTCAAGACCCAGCAATACCACTTTTGAGTATACACCCAAAGGATGCTCAATTGTACCACAAGGACATATGCTCAACTATGTTCATAGCATCATTATTTGTTATAACCAGGACCTGGAAACAACCTAAATGCCCCCTGACCAAAGAATGGATAAAGAAAATGTGGTACATTTATACAATGGAGTACTACACAATGATTTTTTTAAAAAACATTTGAAATTTGCATCTGGATGGATCTAGAAAACACTGAGTGAGGTAACCAGACCCAGAAAGACAAATATAATATATACTCACTTATAAGTGGTTTTTAGACATAGAGAAAAAAAGAAAAACAGCCTACAATTCACAACCCCAGAGAACCTAGACAACAAAGAGGACCCTCAGAGAGACATACATGGATCTAATTTACATGGGAAGTAGAAAAAGACAAGATCTCCTGAGTAAATTGGGAGCACGGATATCATGGGAGACGGCAGAAGGGGAGGGGGAGGAAGGGAGGGGAGCAGAGAAAAATGTATAGCTCAATAGAAACAGTAAAAAAATAAAGTTAAGTATATGCCAGGTGTGATGGTACACGCCTTTAATCCCAGCACTTGGGAGGTGAGTTTGAGGCCTGCTCTACATAGTGAGTTCCAGGCCAGCCAGGGCTACATAGTAAGACCCTCAAAAACAAATAAACTGTAACGGATAGGTAAATCCATGATAGAAATAATCCATCCTGATGAAAACACATATAAAAACAATTTCATGAAGACGCCTCATTAAACTTCAATAACATCCAAGAAGAGTGGCCAAGAGGTGAGAGGAGCAGGGTAGTCACGAGGGTGGCAAAGAAAGCCACTCCAGGCAAGAGAAACACTGCTAAGACCCTCAGTTCCAAGAGAGCATGATCTAGTTGCTATCTCTTAAGATAAGTTAAATTGGCTGGGCAGTGGTGGCGCACACCTTTAATCCCAGGGCTCAGGAGGCAGAGGCAGGTGGATCTCTGTGAGTTTGAGGCCAGCCTGGTCTACAAGAGCTAGTTCCAGGACAGGCTCCAAAGCTACAGAGAAACCCTGTCTCGAAAAACCAAAAAAAAAAAAAGATAAGTTAAATAGGTTTGGGCTGTTAGGAGGCAAAGTAAAAAGGCTACAAATAGATCCTAATGGCTAAGACAAGACTGTCATTTGAATAAGTCAATAATAAATATTTTAAGCATGAATTGATAAGATCAATTTTTTTGAGAAACCAGCTATACATAGGTAAATCAATTCAATAAGGACCCCCTCATTTAAAAAGAATCTTTAACATTTTGAAACAACATTAGCTACAATAAAAAATGATATAACCTAATACTTATAATACAGGACAACAACTTTTGTAGCTTAAAATGTGATATATAAAAAAAGTAGGCACTATACAAAAGTAGTCAAAGAAGGAACTAAGCTGGGCATGATGTGAATACTCACCACCTCAGTCCTTGAGAAAGACTACTGTGAATTCAGAAGCCAGCCTGGGCTACAGAGCTAGCCAGGCTAGCCAGGGCCTAAAGAGCAAGATCCTACCCCTTCCTCCACAAAAGACGAAATTATCTCTGCAAACTGAACTTAGCACCAACAGTTCTAGCGACACAACAGGTATCTATCCCTATGCTTTTGTCTGCAATTACAAGGCAAACCTGTGATTAGCTTGTGACATATGATAAATGATCCAAAAACTGAACAATAGCACCCATGGTATTAATTCATGCTGATCAGGGAGAGCTGCACTGTCGGGGATTTTGTCACTGTTTTGTATTAGTTCTATATCTCATGAATTGATACCAGAAGGTCTTTAGACATAGCCAACCTTTCTACTAACTGAACCACAATTCCTACCAGAACACTTGAAGGTTAAATAACAAAATTGATATAGTTACTTGTGATGACACGTTTTAAAGTATATAACATATATAAATATATATATACAATATAAAGTATATAACATAACTCTCACATTGGAGAGTACTTGTAGACATAATACAGCTTAAATTCTGTTATTATTTAAGTAACTATAATTTGGTAACATGACAATTTTCTGCTCACAAAGAATTGCATGTGGGGACTGGGGAGGGGGTTCAACCAGAGGCAGTGGGTTACAATTTCCCATCTTGTGTGTTTATAGGTGTTGTGTCTTGTGTGTATGTATCTGTGTGTGTGTTTCTTGTGCTTTCTGTTGTTTTGTTTTTCATTCTGGTTTATTTTCTTTTTGTTAGCCTACTTTTCTACAGAGAGAGAAAGAAAACTGGAATGAAAGAGTGGGGATCATCTGGGAGGAGTTGGAGGGTTGAGGATTCAGGAGGAGTTGGGGAGAACTGCAATCAGAATACAGAATTCAATAAAAAAAAAGAGCACAAAATACTAATAAATAAGCTGATTGCTACACTGAAAACATTTAAAGTGGCAGAATGAGCTTTTCTAAATCTAAAAGACACACAGACATACAGTTTGATGACTACAAAGGAGTATAACCTGTGATGACTGGTGGTGACACTTGAGTTGTCTGTCCTGTGACCGCTTTACTATTAATTGGTTTTGCAAAGATCAGCTTCGTGATCACTGGACCAGAGGTTGGTGTTCGAGGCTTCTTAGCAATCTGAAACATATAGATAACTATGAAGACATCTGTTTCCATAAAAATCTATGAAGGAAAGTTAGACAAGATTCATACACAGTAGTACATAAAGTCAGGTTATTTACCAAATTTATCTATGTATTAATGTATAAAACATTTAAAACAAATCAATTCACCAAAATATTAATATGATCATATCTATAAGCTCATGTGTCCTAATTCCTCTAATTTCATGATAAATCCCTAGTCTCTCTGAAACATGCAGATGGTGAACAAAACAATAAAGTTTAATAATAAAAGTGTTTAATAGTGAAACACTATACACAATGTTAGCTTCCAAGGAAGCTATTTAATAACAAAAAGACGGAGTTCAAAAAGTACAATACAAACAATGAGGTAACTGCACACATATGCATGACCACATTCATCTATGATCCAAGATGTAAATTATTACATATTACAGATTTTCAACTACATTTTCTTCCTTTTCACTTTCTCTTTTTTGCTCATTTTGTTTTTGAGATAGGCATCAGTTCAGGCTGGCCTGGAGCCCACTATGCAGCCCAGGTAGCCCTTGAACTCATGGCACTCTCCCTGCCTCAGCCTCCCAAGTACTGAGATTACAGGCGTAAGCCACCATGTTTAGCAGACACCCCAGGAGTGAAAGGAGTACTGAACCAGTTGAAGTCCATCACAAAGACAGTTTTGTAGAAGATTTGTAAAAGGCTCTGAAACATATTTACTAAAATAATATTTATTGTACTTTAAACTACTGGAAGGGACTATCCATACATTATCTAATTCATCTCCAACACGAAATTAAAATATGGGCACACTGTTGACCTGAACTAAAACTTGCCACAAGTCAAAAAAGATAGAGGTACCAATGTGGTACAGTTATTTTTTGAGACAGGGTCATTCTTGTGAAGGCTAACTAACGAGACCAGGATGGCCTAGGACTCCCAGGAGAGAGCACAGGTGTGAGCCAGTGTGCCCAGGACCCATGTTTTTATTCTGAAATTGTCAGGAAAGGCAAAGGCATAGCTGCTAAAAGGAAAGAGCAGAAACTTACCTGGCATAAACTCAAAGTTTAATGTGTGAGGAACAGTAACTATTTTACCTTTTGACAGGCCCTACCATACTATTTATTACTGGAGGTGACAAAGTGAGTATGCATGACTAACAATAGCAATCCATCAGAAACAGTATTGATCACAGCCAGGCATCAATTCTATGTGTTCAAACTACAAACAGCATGCCATCTTACACTCACAATGTTACTTTCCTGCACTCAGAACTTATTAGTGACACAAATACCTCTGAGAGAAAACCGTATTTTCACAAAAGGAAGTCCATTAGTGTATAACAATATATCCAGCTTTGGATTGACACAGCTGCGTAAATTCACTGTACTTTGGAAAGCTGATGTAGTCCTGAGACATGAAGGGAAGCACTACCCAAGTGCTTACTAAAGCTCTAAAGCAAAATGGAATCTCACATATATATATAGTATCAGTAACCACAGAGGTAGATGGTCTTAGAAACACCTAACCTTAGCTATTAAAACTAAGACTTGAAAGTATCCCCCCCTTTTCCTGATTTTCACCATTATATACTATATGCTTACCAAACAGGAAAAACATCCAAACACTGGAACCAAAATTACATTAATTATTCAAATGAACGATCTCATCTTGCTCTTATGGTTATATTCCTTTAGTGGAACACTGTTCAAAATAACAATTTCCAGATCCATTAAGGAACCATAATTAGTTTTCAAAAAAAAAAGCCCTCACATTGCCAGGCTGGCTTTGAACTCCTTATCCTTCTGCCTCTACCCCCAAGCTCAAGGATTACAGACAGGCACCAACACACCTGGCTTTATGTTCTGGATATGGAATGCAGGACTTTGTGCATGCTTCTGAAAATGATTCTTGATTTATTAATTATGTATACAGTGTTCTGTCTACATGTATGCCTCCACACCAGAAGAGGCACCAGATCTCATTACAGATGGTTGTGAGTCATCATGTGGTTGCTGGGAATTGAACTTAGGACCTCTGGAAGAGCAGTCAGCGCTCTTAACTGCTAAGCCATCTCTCCAGCCCCTTGAAAATGATGCTTTATGCTTATTTTACTTACACTTTTGTTCTAAGGTAGCTTAGGAGTCAAAGTGAAAAGGGGATGTTGCCTGGAGTGCTTGCCTGCATGCATAAAGCTCACCAGTGGTTTAGAGTACTAATTACTCTTGCAGAGGACCTAGCTTCCATTCCCAGCACCCTAATAAAGGCTTAAAACTATCTGCAACTTCAGTTTCAAAAGATCTGATGCCTTTTGGGATTTGCAGGAACAAGGTACACACATGGTACATATACATACATACATGCATACATTTACGCAAAACATTCATTCACATAAATAAAAAAATTAAACAAAAGAAAACCTTAAAATTTTTAAGAAATTTTCAATAAATTTATGAAACTAGCAGATTAATACAAAATGAAAAAGGAAGAAAATTTACAAATAAGGTAGAAAAGTAAGCCAATAACTCATACAAATAGCTCTCAGCATCATGCTGTCCCGGACCTGCTAGCTGCTTACTGTTCTCACACACAGGTCACTGCAAACACGGGACAACGGTTAGCTATCTGGAATTAGGTATGTCTACACACCTATCATCACCCGTGCTACAGTCAATACTGTCACTACTTCTGACCATGAGTCTTCACTCTCACCTGCTGTCCATGCTCAACAACCTCAGTAACTCTAACTAAACTTAAAATAATGCTGCAGACTACATGGGGGAAAAATCATATTTGTATACATATAGGCCTTGAAATTTATGTATCATGGGGACTAATGTAGAAAACTGTAAGTGTGTATTTACTTATTTTTTCGAAGTGTTTTAGGTCTCGGAAGTTGCTTCTGAGTTAGAAATATTTGAGCTACCTAAAATCAACTGGATACTTAGAAAATATTCTAATATGTTTCCTTCTGTTTATTTAAATTATTTAATTAATTAATTTACTTATCTATTGGTTTCTTGTTTTTGAGTCAGGGTCTCACTTTATCGTTCTTCTTGCTGTCCTGGAACTCATTATGCTGACCAGGCTGTTCTCAGACTCAGAGATCCGCCTGTTTCTACATCCTGAATGCGGGGATTAAGACACGTTCCTCCATGCCCAGCTCTGTTATATATTCTTTTAAGAAACATAACTTTTAAAACAAATGGCATCAGTCCTTATAAAACCAACAACAATAAAAAGAAGTGGGTGTTAGGCCAGAGTCTTTTACTATCAATACTTAGAAAATTAGAGTAGGAAATTAATGGCTAGAAATAAATTACTTATTGAAACTGTACACTGCTCTCATGAATAAAAAAATCACTTTGAGTTCTATCATTAGTTCTTTAAGACCATGATAATGATCCACACTGCCAAGGGCAATCAAAACAGGCTTTAATACTAAGGTCAGGATACTTCACAGTGATAGGCTAGGCTATCTCATTCAAGAGTGCATCAGCAAATAAAATAAATAAATAAACTAAAGCATGAGGTAACAAAGATGGAGAACATGAACTATTAAATAGCAGCAGAAAGGATACAGCAAGTTACAAGACTTCAAAAAGCTTAAGCTTCTTAATGCAAAGTTCTTTCCCAACACAGTAACCAAAACTTGAATGTAAATATCAGCTAAGAGGAAATACCTCTCCCAAATTCCTTACACTCCTTCCTTTGCTACTTTGGCTCATTCTCTTTCTTTCTTTCTTTCTTTCTTTCTTTCTTTCTTTCTTTCTTCTTCTTTTTTTTTTTTTTTTTTTGGTTTTTCAAGACAGGGTTTCCCTGTGTACTCCTGGCTGCCCTGGAACTCACTTTATAGATCAGGCTGCCCTCAAACTCAGAGATCTGCCTGCCTCTACCTACCAAGTATAGCCACAGCTGACTGCTTTCTGGTTTCTTTTAAAAGACAACCTTCCAAACATGGAATGTACTGTGTTTTCCTTTTCCTAAGTGAATCACTATATTTATAAGCATCCTGGTATCCTAAAGAGGCTTTTTTGGACATTAAAAAAAAAAACAAAAAAAAAAAACAAAACCTGAAAAAAATTTCATGTATGCCCTGGTAATCTACTATTTGAGGGTATTTTTCATACCATTAAGTGCTATTCTGAAGGATCCTCAATGCTTTAAGAACTGTGCAATGCTATATTGCTTTGCTTTGTTTTGTTAAATGATTAAATAGCCATCTTAAGTTAAGGTAAAACTTCAGAGAGGAAGCTACCCCCAGTTCCACAGTCAGCAAGACAGCACAGGGGAGACAAGCCCAATGCTCTGCTCCATCCTATTCACTGTCTTCCTCACACTGCAAACATGAACCATGGAGATGGACAAAAAAGCTCCAAGTAAGACAAACGCTGGTGAGCACCAGCTATCGCTGCCCCCAATGGTTCTCAGAACAGCAAGTTTAGCCTTTAGTATTAATTAACCAAGAAAAAAGAAAAATTGATTACTTGATGGCTCTGCTGCATCTTTATGCCAGCAAAACAATACCCTTGTAGGCAAACTACCACTATGCATAAAATCTTTAAAAAGCTATAAATAAACAATTCAGAAATTTAACCAAAATTTAGTTTGCTGTTAAGTTTTTTTGGTAAAAAAATTTCATGAGCATTAGACATACCAAATTTAAAAACAAAACAAATTCACACAATTACTTTAAAACATTCAAAAGAATTCATTAAAAGTTATGCAATTAACAACCCTATAAACACAACTTTGAGTCAGTTTAATTTTTTAACATGCACTTTAAGTAATATGCCCCCTTTGTTGCTTTTACCTGTACTGTTTTTAACTGTTGGGTCTGTAACACAGAGGGCTGCGTTGCAGTATTAATCAGTTGACTTCCTGGGGTCAATGCTGAGACACCAATGACAGGTTTCACCTCTGGCCCCCCTCCAATGGTAACTACTTTAATTTGCTGCGGTGGCAACTTAGCATCTCCTGGCTGGGCCTGAGCTGTAACTTTCTGAGCCTGGGGTAGTTGGCTATGGGGTAGTGCTAAAACAATTGGTGAACCAGATTTGCCCAAAGTTGTTAAAATTAACTTCTGTCCATCTGGTTTAAGGGTCTGATTGCCAAGTTTAAGATCAGATGTCTGTGATACTTTGTTTAGAATAATCTGATTGGCTGATATAGTCACAGGAGTCTGAGCACCAAGTTTTTGAAGGCCACTTGGAAATGCTGGTTTCACTGTGGTATTAGAATCTGCTTTAGTAACTGTGGTATTCACTGCAACTTGGTTAGTGTGGTTACTGTACACTGTGATTGGTTCCGTGGAAATGGGCGTGGCTGTAGAGTCACCAGTAGAATTTATGTTGACAATTTCTTCCAGTTCTGTCTCCATGGGAATTGGGGATGACACAATTACAGCCTCAATACTATCCTCATCCACTAAAGTTATAGCAGTGTCCATTATCTCCTCTGGAAGCAAGCTATTCACCTCAGCCGGCACCACCTCCATGGCCGCTCTGCTTCTAGGAAGATGCCCAGGTGCTGGAAGAAAAGAGGAAAAACTGTTACCAGGTTTTAAAGCAGATTTTCAAAAATACATTCAGGAAAAATGTAAATAACAAAACCAACAGTGCTGAAATTGATTAATTAAATGAAGAACATTCTGGATATTTATTTAGATTTTGCCATTTTCACAAATCGTAGCTTTTAAGAATCTAGGATATGGAACTATCTGTAAATCTTCAATATTCTATCTTGGTCCTACATAGGACACTACTGTTAGAAACATCCACTAAATGTTAATGGAATTTCTAGACTTTGGGGCCAAAGTCTAATCAATTAGCTTCACACTAAGGGAATTTTTCTTTGGAAAGATTTTCAAATCCTCTGCCATTTAAAGTGTCAAAGGGGGAACTACTTAAGAATTTACACATCCAGAAATCTGGCCCAGCAAGTAAGAGCAATTGTAGCTCTTGCAAAGCACAGTGCTCAGTTTCTAGCACTCACTTGGTGGCTCCTAACATTCTGGAACTCCAGTTCCCGATGAGCCAATGCCCTCTTCTGACTTCTACAGGTACCAGGCACACACATGGCGCACATATATACATGCAGGCAACACATACATAAGAAATAAAAATATAAAAAGAAGAAAATGTATACAGTCAGTCCCCATCAAGGAAAAAAAGTAAGTCCAGATTATGGACAAATCAGCTGTAATGCTTTTAGCTAAAAATCTTTAGAGCGTCCAATAAAAGAGTGAATTCCAGGACCAGCATGTATTAAAGCAGCCCAGCATGTCTAGACTAGACAGCAGTCAAGTGTTTGCTCAGAAAACTTCAAAACCCTTTAGAACCCAACCAGCAACTCTTCCTCTTCTTCTTGGAGGCATGATGTCATCTCACCGCCTGGCTCAATCCTCCAGCTTTCCTGGGTGCTAGCACTGCAGGTGGCATCATCACACCCACCTTATTTTCTCTAAAATATATGACAAGCATTGAAAACTGAAGAGTAGCACATATAGCCGGCAAGGAACATGGCCCGGAATCTCAGCCCCGAGAAGCTGAGGACTGCGGAGCATCCCAGGGCAGCCTGTGTTACACAAACAGAGAAACACATACAAACTACAAACTGTATTTAGTAGTCATGGCAAATATTACTGCTGCCAAAATAAGCCATCGGCATAGAGAACTTACTATGGCAAAGATGGCATAAGTTTCCTCTCCAAACCTCTGATTCGTGTAGCATTACCTATTTAATAGATTAAAAAATCTAGAAAGGTTAAATAATTGTCCAAGGCAAAAGTGAACGGTAGAGGCAGGATTCAAACTCTGGTTTGTGTGGTTCCAAAGTTAGTCATTTTAACTGCAAAATTATACTATCATAAACGTTGTACCACTGGTGTTTTTAAATGGAGACTAAAATAAGCCTAAGCCTTCACAGTCAACTCCCTGTCCTGAAAGCCCACACTACATAAGTGTTGTCTATTAGAACAGCTTTGTAGTTTTGCTCACACTAGAATTTCATGTACAGGAAATCGTGTACAGATGTTCCTCAGTGAAAGACGCTGTCCCACAAAAACAATCATAAAATGCTTAAGTCAAATATGTAATCCACCTACCAAACAACTAGAGGGCAGAGTATCCGACCCCTGGAGGGAATCACAGGCTGCCGTGCGCCACCCCACATGGGTGTTAGAATGAACTGCAGTTCTCTGGAAGAACAACTGGTACTCTTAACCTCAGCCGCTGAGCCCTCTTCCCAGCTCCACCTTAGCATGTTGTAAAGCAGTGCTTCTCAACCTGTGGGTCGGGAGTCAGATGGCCCTTTCACTGTGGTCTCAAATCTGATATCTTGCATATCACATATTTACATTAATATTCATAACAGAAGCAAAATTACAGTTATAAAGTAGCAACAAAAATAGTTTTATGGTTGGGGGCCACCAAAGCATGAGGAACTGTATTAAAGTGTCACAGCATCAGGAAGGTTGAGAACCACTGATGTAAAGGAAGAACGAAACAACTCAGCTGAACTAGTTACTGAGAGTCAACCTTCTGTGGCAGACACCTGCGGACACACAGAGTTGTATCGCATACCCTTCCTCACAGCATGACTCTGAGACAGATCCACACTGGTGCTCTCAGTACCAGTTCTTCCCTCTGACTGTTAAATATATCCTCCTGCACAGGTCTCCCACACTTTGTGTATCCGTCCACTCAGTACTGGGCATTGGAACTTTCTCAGTCTGAAACTGCTATGGTAACCCTGCTGTAAACATTAAGTTCAAGGTTTCATGGCTATGTCTTTCCATTTCTTTTGAGGAAGGAGTCAAACTTTTATGGTTCTGTTGGATGCAGGCACTCAGATTACCTCATTCAGTAGGGGAAGAGCATCCAGGTCCTGAGCACGATCTGTAGTAGGATGAAGAGCCTGTGTGACTGTGGGTGGGGCCCTACGTGGGTGTGGTAGAGACTGTGTGACTGTGGGAGAGGCCCTTCATTATGTGTTGGTATTCTGTGAGCCTGTACTATGAATGCCTGTAAACCTACCAGTATCCATGAGGTGTTTATAGCTCTGGCTATGTTCAGCACCCAGTTCATATGCCATGCCTCACTTCTCCATTTTCCCCAAAGTTTGCAAACCATAGTAATTATTTTCATCTATGTATTATTGTGACTGATGATTTTCCAGCATATGTAAAGAACTCATGCATCTCAATAAGAATCCTAAAAGCTAGCATCCCCCCCCAAAGGTCTTAAGGCTGATGTTGCTGAAATTATAGGCATGTGCCACCATGTCCCTGCTATTAAGTCACTCAAATGCACTTGCACACATTCTTACACACACACACACACACACACACACACACACATGCATGCAATTACACATGAAAAGATAGTCACACATATGATAAAAGGGTTGGGGAAAAAAATCAGAGAACACCCTTCACAATAGCCACAAATAGCATAAAATATCTCAGAATAACTCTAACCAAACAAGTGGAAGAATTGTATGACAAGAACTTTAAATCTTTGGAAAAAGAAATTGAAGAAGACACCAGAAAGTGGAAAGATCTCCCATGCTTTTGGGTAGGCAGAATTAACATAGTAAAAATGGCAATCTTATCAAAAGCAATCTACAGATTCAACACAATGCCCATCAAAATCCCAGCAAAATTTTTCAAAGACCTCGAAAGAACGGTACTCAACTTCATTTGGAAAAGCAAAAAACCCAGGATAGCCAAAACAATCCTGGGCAACAAAAGAACTTCTGGAGGCATCACAGTCCCTGACTTCAAACTCTACTACAGAGCTACAGTACTGAAAACAGCCTGGTACTGGCATAGGAACAGACAGGAGGACCAAAGGAACCGAATAGAAGACCCGGATATCAATCCACACATCTTCGAACACCTGATCTTTGATAAAGAAGCAAAAAATATCAAATGGAAAAAAGAAAGCATATTTAACAAGTGGTGCTGGCATAACTGGATATCAACATGTAGAAGAATGAAAATAGACCCATATCTATCACCATGCACAAAACTCAAGTCCAAATGGATCAAAGACCTCAACATAAAGCCA
>PVIU01020029.1:0-25455 GCA_004026605.1 Ondatra zibethicus
AAACTCATCTGAAAACACACACGGAGACCTCAGAACAAGGAGAGAGAGCAAGATGGTTCAACAGGTAAAGGCACCTTCTGCCAATCCTGATGTTTGAGCCCCAGGATGCATATGGTGGAAAGAGAAAGAAAGCAACAGGACTTTCTGACTTCTACACATACTATGATATATGTGTTCCCACACATACACACATACATGCACACGATAAACTAAAATGTAATTTAAAATAAAATGTTTAAGATTTATTTACTTTATGTGTTTGGAAGTTTTTTCTACACGTACATCTATCTGTACATCAGAAGAGGTCATCTGATCCCATGGGACTACAGTTACAGGTGGTTTGGGGCCACCATGTGGGTGCTGGGAACTGAACTCAAGACCTCTGAAAGAGTAGCCAGTGCTCTCAAGCGCTGAGCCATCTCTCCAGCCCTAAAATAATTTTTTTAAATAGAAATCTTTGAACAATGGCTGACCAAATATCTGGGTACCCTGTCACCCAGTTCAGCTGCAGATTAAACACCATCTCTCCTAGTCTCTCCTAGGACCTCCTCACCAGACATTGCCTGTTCCTGCCATGGCTTAAGATGGTCACTCTACATGAAGGCTGCACAATGGGATTTCATCTCATGCAAAAATAAATCCAAATAAGTTTGTCAGTTAATAAATCAAATTCCTTCAGCCAGGGATGAGTTAAGTACATTATTTAGAAAACCTCTGATACCTCCACCTTCAAAATCTAAGAATTTATGGATCTAGGAGAGAAAAAAAATACATAGTTTTCAGGGAATTATTTTTGATAAACTCATTAAATGGGCCAAGCTTTCAGATCAGACTTGGAGTTACGAGGAAAACAGAACGGAAGGGGAAAAGGAATAAACAAGTAAACAACCTCTCTCTTAGCAAGGAAACAACAGTCCTTTCTTAGATGCACTGACAATGACGCCTGAAACCAGAGGGACACTCGTGTCTAGTGAGACAGAGAAGCAGCTTTATGGTGACCCTCTGTTGTCACCAAGGCTTAGTGAGTGATGTTTAGGTAACAAGAGAAAGGATCGCCACGCTTACATTTTACGCTTGCAGAATGCCAGTAAAATCTGCGCCGAATCATATTTCTCAAGCCAAGAACTTACAGTGGAATAAGACGGAAAAGGAAGAGGCAGCAGGTTTACCTAGCCACATGCACCATCACTCCCCCTTATTATGGGCTGGTTTGTGTGCAAGGAAGTGTCCCAGGCAAACCCTGTAACCGCCGTCTCCGCCCTGCGATCCTTGATCTTTCTGGAATTGTAACGGCCCAACAGGACAAAGGTTTGGGGCTTCCAGACAGAGCAGGAAGTCTCCAGGGCCTGGTTCTCCCTGTCCTCACACTAGCCATCACCACAACGAGGCTGAACTCTGAGAATGGTGCTCCCATGAAGACATGCCATGTGGATACTATGTGAGCACCAACACACAAAGCTGGGGGCTGTAGGAAGGACACTGAGCAAACTTCCAAGAATGAAACCACAAAAGTCAGTGGTTTAAAGGCCACCCATTCCTAAAAGACTAAACAGAAATAAAGAAATACTTGATGGGCTACAGTTATATGGCATGTTTATTTGGAAAATTCCCTAGTTATAGAATTATAAATTTATTGGCTGCTTCTGCTTGGTTAAGCTTTCTTGCATGCAAATGTGTGTGGTGTGGGCATATCTATATGTGTGTGTACATGTGTGTGCAAGTGTGCATGCACATATGTACCCATGCATGTAGAGGCCAGAGTTGGTATCAGTGTCATCCTCAGTAGCCCTCTCTTTTTTTAATTTTTTAAAAATATTTATTTATTATGTATACAACATTCTGCCTCCATGTATGTCTGCACACCAGAGGAGGGCGCCAGATCTCATTACAGATGGTTGTGAGCCACCATGTGGTTGCTGGGAATTGAACTCAGGACCTCTGGAAGAGCAGCCAGTGCTCTTAACCGCTGAGCTATCTCTCCAGCCCCCAGTAGCCCTCTCTTATATATTGAATCCAAACCTTAGAGAGTCAGCTAGTCCAGCCAGCCAGCCTGCTCCGGGGATCCCCTGTGTCCACTCCCCAAGTGTTGAGATTTCAGGTAGCTCGCCATCTCCGACTGGTATTTACATGGGTTCTGTGAAACAGACTCCTGTCCTCATCCTCCTGTGGCAATCTCTTCATCCTCTGAGCCATCTTCTCAGCCCCACAGTCTGCTTCTCTTCAAGGGGGACATCTGCAAGAACTAGCTCAGGTCAGTTTCCCACTGTGTCTGCAAATCAGAGTTCAGGTCGCTAGGGACCTGATTGGTTTTGTCCACTCAGTAATTCTTCAGACCTGGTCTCCAGTCTCCTTGTCACTCCCATCTCATCTTTCCTTTAACACCTGTGTGCTGTCACCTGTTGCATGCCAGCTCTCCAATGCCAGCCGTGATCACTTCTTCCCCTTCGTATTTCATAACGGAACAATAAGCGATAGATGCATTCACATTAGTAGCCTGGTACCAGCCAAGAAGGGAATGTTTGAACCCTGAAAATTAGCCAGCACTGTACCCAGAGCTCTCTCTCCAGAGAGCTGGTTGTTAGACAGTGGCCAGCCCTTGGCTATTTATAACCACCTCTTTAAAAGGTCACCTAGCAGCCCTTTGAGGAGATAACACAGTTCAGCTACATTGCGCTTATTGTACGTCAGGAACGGGGCGCTTTTCCCATTTGGCCTTTTAGAGACAAGGAAAACAAGCAGCGAGAATAAAGCTGTCCAATGACCCTCAGCTCGCACATAATGCAACATCCAGCAGCCCGGCTTCCGCAGCGTTTTTGCCTCCACAGTGTCCTGCTGTTCCTTTACCTCAGCTCCAACTAACAACTAGGCAACCGCCCCTGGAGCCCAGCATCACTGCAGGTGAACCATTCAGCTCGTGGGAACACTTGCAAGCCATCATTCATCATCAGAACCCCTGCCGCCTGGAGCCCAGCTCACCCTGGCCGGTTGGGCTTGCGGAATTTGGGTATTCACGCAGATCCACTGAGCAAATGCATAGCTCCCTGGCCTATTCTTCGCAGTCTTTAGCTTCCGACGGAGCACTTTTCAGAGTTGCAGTGGACTTGGGGGAAATGGTGGCACATTGCGAGCTGCCGAAATCCCTCTTAAACATCCAGAGCGAACTTTTGTATTTTACCAGGGGGAGGACTCTGCGAGTCCTGCCCTCCTCCTGCTCCTGGGGTTTGCGGTGGTTCAAGTTCCTGCCTGGGTTTCAGGAGTACTTCTATTTCTGGTGGAGCTTCTGAGTTGCTGCATATGATGGAAGCCATTTGACCTCGGCAATGATCCGTTTGCAGAGAAAAGCGTCTTGAGACCTAAGAGTTCCCTTAGCGCCCGGAAACTGGCCAGCAGGACGCCGCATGTACACTTAAGCTGCAGGCCCTGAGCTCCTGCGGGCTTTCTCCCTGGTGGGGGCAGGAAGCACCCTCGACTGCTGCTTCTGTGTTCTGTGCTCTCAGACCAGCGGTAGATGCAGCTGTGGGCTGGTTGCTAAGGCACGCTGGAGTTTGTCAGCTCAGCTTTGGCCCAGGAATAAATGCTTCACCAAGAACGGAAGAGAATAGAGCCTCTTAGGAGGAATGGGGGTTAGACAACCGTACAACTACAATCACCACTGAAAGGAAGTTTATGTTTCGTACTTGCCAAGTTCTGTAACCCTCCGGGAACTCCCTTTATTTCATACATGTCTTAGAAACATCTAGATTCTATCCAGCTTAGAATTGCTTTTGATCTTCCAAATCCTCTAAGTCACTCATGTGACAAGCAGGGATGTTGGGGCCCTGTCAGCAGAAACTCTGGCCCTTTTTTGAAGGTGCTTGTGAGTACAGAAAGCACTCACAGTAGAAATGAAGGAGAGAGAGGGAGGGAGAGAGAGAAGGGGGTGTTTTTAACGGCTTAACGGAAGACTTCATGGAGGTTCCCAACCCATATCCTCCATTTTCTTTTCTGTTTTCTTTTTCAGTTATACCCATCCAAATTTGATCCAAAAATACTAAATGGAAGATTTCAGCGAGAAGTGGTTTATAAGTTTGATGTATGTCAGAAGGTCAATAATACTCTAATGCTACATCGCCATCCCTAAGCACCTCCTCACACAAATACTGCATGACATCACAACACCACGTGAGCACCAGGTGAGCAGAGTAGGAAATAGAGAGGGGAGAGAGGATGTCGCCCGCTCTCTAGTGTTCTAACGGTTCCATTTGGCTATTGTTAAGCTTTTGTACATGTGTAGGAAACATAGGCATAGAGAAGCCATAATATATATTGGATAGATGCCCTCTGTGGTTCTGGCACCCCCTGGGGGTCTTAGAATCTCTTGTCCTTTCCAGGCTCAGAGCTACAAGGGAATGAAGGAGAGGGATGCTTTTCAGTCCCCATCACTCCCTAGAACCGGCAGTAAAGTGGAGGACTGAGCCCCTGTGTCCCTAGGGAGAGAGACGCTGAGAAGAAGCGTGGAAGATTTGGAGCCTGCCAGGCAGCAGTCCCAGGCTCTTGTGGATACTAACCAGCAGGGCTGAGATAAGGAAGGAAGATGAGCTTGCAAATGAGGTCTCTGTCACCAAATCTCCCTCTTAGCCATCTGAAACACTTGTATTCCTCTAGATAGATGCATGGACTCTCTTTTTGTGGCCTCCACACAGCTAATACCACACTTGAGCACTTTTTGAGGCTCATTTTCCTTCCCCATGTTCTTGAACAAAGAAGAAACTGAGGAAGGCCTGAACTTTGTGTTGCGTTTTTCTTTTCCGGCAGTGACTTGGAGATCAATGTCAGGTTCACCTGAAACACAGAAGTGACCATCACACTTACCATTTTGTTCTTCTCACGTGGTCCCGACCACCCCTCTCTCTCAATATGTCTACCTCATGATGCTCTTGGGAAGTGAGGTGCTGACACATAGCAGCATTCCAGAGTCCTGGTCATTAATCAATAACAGAGAGCAGGGCTGCCCTTTCATTACAGCCTGTGACCTGGGCTCTCCAGGACTCAGTGATTTGCATTCACCCTGCCCTCTGCCCTCTGGCTCGCCTAGTGTTTCTACAGTGTTTCTCAAGCAGCCCATGCGTTCTTGCTATGTGTGTTTTAATAAAACATTGGGTTTTCTATTCCAAACCGCTGTCTTCCCCCCCACAGCCCTATAGTCTGCCCCCCATAACCCAATAGCCCTCCCCCATGATTTAATTATATAGCAAGATTTTATCTCAGTTGGATTGCCTAGAATCACTGACCCAAGGGGAATGACCCATCTACACTTTTAAACCTAAGGTCATTTTCAGTCAAGGTCGCAAGGCATAGGAAGCCCGAGCAAAACATTCCAACCGATGCTACAGTAGGAAGTGACATGTGGGAAGGTCCTGGCAGGAGAGCAGTTCCTTGGGAGGGGGACACATGGAGGTTCTGAAGTATTAGGGTGTATTGAGCACGCCACGGGTCAAACCACCTCCATTAGCCTTGTCATGTCAATTTGGCATCAGAGCATAAAGTTCTGATTAGATGTAACGATTTCTTCTTATTCCCCTTCGAAGGAGTGGCCATCACCATCTGAGGGAGACTCCTCTTCGTGCTGGTTCTTTGTTCTGTTCTCTGACGGCTCTCTCAATAAGATCTCAGTTCCTGTCAGGACAATGACATGCTTCTGACCTCAACTCCAAGTTTGAAGTCTGTTGATTGGATGTACAGCGGCTCAGCACGCCTCCTCTATGTCCAAAACAAAATTCCAGCTGTCTGCGCATGGCCGTTCTGATTTTCAGCCTCCTGTGACTCTTTAATACTGCTCAAGATCACTAAGCTAATTTTGTGACTCTCAAGCTGCTCACTGCCATTCAAGACCTGAAAAGTCCCAGTCAGGGGCACACTTGGACTACTGGCTCCCTTTCGTTCTCTATGGTATCGTCATTGTCTTCCAGATCATATTCTATCTTCTAGTTGTTTTTTAGATTTGTCTATTACTAGAAAATAAATTAAGCAGCCAGGCGGTAGTGGCGCACGCCTTTAATCCCAGCACTCGGGAGGCAGAGGCAGGCAGATCTCTGTGAGTTCGAGACCAGCCTGATCTACAGAGCTAGTTCTAGGACAGGCTCCAAAGCCACAGAGTAACCCTGTCTCAAAAAAAAAAAAAAAAAAAACCAAAAAAAAAGAAAAGAAAAGAAAAGAAATTAAGCTTCTCAATTTTTTTATATACTTTCAAAAATTCTTCAAAAAAGTTCTTAAAACATTTCAACCTTTGGTTTTCATCTTTGATATTTCTTTTCTCTGCCCCAAAGTGATAAACATATCATACAGATCAACATATAAAAAATTATTATTATTTTTTTTTTTTTTTTTTAGGCAGAGGCAAGTGAACCTCTGAGGCCAGGCTGATCTACAGAGTTCCAGGACAGTCAGGGTTACACAGGAAACCCTGTCTCAAAGAATCAAAACAAACAAACAAGCAAATTTCTTAAAGCATAGATTTTTCTGGTTTTCTTTTTTGTTATTATTTTTGCTTACTTATTTATTTTTGAGAGAGGGTCTTATTGTGTAGCCCTGGTTGGCCTGGAACTTGCTATGTAGATCAGGCTGGCCTCAAGCCCACAGAGATCTACCTACCTTCTGAGAGCTCAGGAGTAAAGGCATGTGCCACCATACCTGGCTAAAGCTTATTTTTTTTTTAATTTTATAAAAATAATGCAAGCTTTTAAAATGGCCATCACTACATTTAAGTGTTATGGCTGGAGAGATGGCTCAGTGGTTAAGAACTGTGTTTACTGTTGCAAGGACCCTTGCTAGTTCCCAGAATCCACATGGCAGCTCATAACAGTATGTAGTCCCCAGTTCTAGGTGCCTGGTGCCCTCTCCTCGTACCCACAGGTGTTGGTCATGCGCATGGTGTATATACAAACATGCAAGAAAACACTCATACACGTAAAATAAAATAAATAAATAAAGAAGGAGGAGAAAAAGGAGGAGGAGGAGGAGAAGAAGAAGAGGAAGAGGAAGGAGAAGAAGAAGAAGAAGAGGAGGAAGCAGAAGAGGAAGAAGAAGAAGAAAAGAAATAGTAGTGATTGGGCTCAGAATCTGAAACCTCAAGGTGTGGCACTCCGGCAGGCTGAGCACTTCAGACTGTTGGTGGTTGGGAGGACCTCACACTGGAGATGAAAATGTGCTGTTCTGGGTGTCAACAACTTAAGGTTTCAAATACATCAGAAGATCATCCTGAACTTTGTTGCTTCTTTTTTTTCTTTTTCTTTTTCCTTCTTTCTTTTTTCTTTTCTTTTTTTTTTTTACAACAGATGAAGCCCCGTGTGAAAGACACTCTCCCTTTTCTAGAAAGAGAAGAAACAGGATGAGCTATTGAGACCCAGAGAGCTGTGCACATCCTTGAAAAGATAACAGCTGCTCTTTCAGCCCTCCCCACATGTAGTGGCTTCTATGGAACCGACTGTTCTTTGTTCAATTCGGTGTAATTTCCTGTCTTAACTGTTTATTGGGGCCTTGTTCCTTAATGAGGACTCCTGTGCCATATGTTTCTTCTCTATTGATACAATTGAAAAACACCATGGCCAAAGCAACTTTTGGAAGAAGTTTATTTTTGTTTAGGTTCCAGAGGGCTAAAAGTCCACCCCGGAAGAAGAGACTTGGCAGCTGGAGCTGCCAGCTGAGAGCTGACCTTCTCAAGCACAGCGTGAAGCGGAGAATGCGAACGAACGCAAGAGGCCCCCCCGGCCTTAAACTCTCAAAGCCCACCTCCAGTGACATATTTCATCCAGCGAGGCTGCACCACCTAAGCCTCCCCAAGCAGTACCATCAGCTGCTAGCAAGTGCCCAAACATGTGAGCGTATGGGGGACATTTTATTCAAACCATTTTCACTCCCTGGCCGCCAAAGGCTTATGGCCACATCATAATACAAAATGCGTTTAGTCCAGCTTCAAAAGACTCCCATTGGTCTCAACACTGTTTGAAAGTCCAGAGTTCAATAGTTAAAAGCACTGGCTTCTCTTCCAGGGGATCTGGGTTCAATTCCTAGCATCTGCATGGCATCTCGCAACTGTCTCTAACTCCAATTCTAGGAAATCCAACACCGTGTTTTGGCTTCCACAGGTACCACACACATTGGTACACAGACACATGCAATCAAAACACTCAATACACATAAAACCAAAATATTCTTAAGTTCAAAAATATTTTCCGAGACTCAAACCAATTTCTTAATTGTAACCCCTTGTTTAAAAAAAAATTATGGGCCGGGTGGTGGTGGTGCACGCCTTTAATCCCAGCACTCGGGAGGCAGAGGCAGGCGGATCTCCTGTTAGTTCGAGGCCAGCCTGGTCTACAAGAGCTAGTTCCAGTATAGGCGCCAAAGCTACAGAGAAACCCTGTCTCAAAAAACCAAAAAAAAAAAAAAAAAAAAAAATTATGGGACTGGAGTGACGGCTTAGTGGTTGAGAGCACTGACTGTTCTTCCAAAGGACACAGGTTCAATTCCCAGCATCCACATGGCAGCTTACACCCATCTGTGACTCCAAGAGTTGACTTTCTCACACAGACATACATGTATGCATACATGACAGACATACAATCAATGCACATAGAATTTAAAAAAAGAAAAAGAAAGAAAATATTTTTTAAAAAATGACACACCTCCAGCATCCAATGGCACAGAACATGCATTACCATTCTAACTTCTCAGGCTGGTTCTACTCCCGTACTCAGCTCCCCTTGGCAGATGGCTTTGGCATCCCAGCACCCTGGAATCACCACTGCACCCCAGGCTTTGCGTTCATGGCCTCACAGGGGTGACCACTCAGGGCCTCTGACTCTTTTAGGCAGGGACTCGCCTGCCACGCATTGCCTGGTGTCCCTTAGTGACTCTCTGAAACTAAGAATCCGCAACTGCTGCCCACCTCGCTCTTACATTCTTCATGCCTCTAAAGCCAGCACTGAATGGACCCACGCTGCCAACTTTGAATGTTAGCTTGGAATGGACCCCGGCCTCCTTGAACCACACTAGCAGATTTCCTTGCTTTCTAGGAACAGAAAGCATCTTAGGCTCTTTCACAAGTTGGAATCTTACTTGGGTGTGGTGTAACCCTGAGGTGCCCTTCTCTTTATTCTAGTGCAGAGAATAAATAAATAGATAGATAAAGGGCCTCTCAGTAATTACAGTTATCTCTTCCCAACCGGAAGCCTCCCTCAGTACTAGCCTTGGAGGCAGCACTAAGCATTCTAGTGCTCTTTGTTCTCCCAGTGGTATGTTTAGTATTTCCTTCTGTTCTACTTGGTCTTTCTCATTGGAGAACTATATAAACATTATCAGTAATCACAGATCCAGTGTAATGCTGTCTTGAAATTTCCTCCACCAAAGAAATTGGCCCATTACTATTTTGTTGTTGTTGTTTTATTTTGTTTTGAGACAGTGTCTTGCTATATAACCCTAAGGAGACTATGCTGGTCTCTAACTCACAGAAATCTGCCTGCCTCCGCCTCCAGAGTGCTGGCATTAAAGGCCATGTCATTCAGCCAATCCATTGCTTTTCAATTTGGCCTTACGCAGGTTTTTAGAACAAGGGCAGAAGTCAGCCTGGCTATTTGCCAAAATATCACAAGAATGGCCTCTAGCCCAGTTGCTGTAAAAATCCTTGCTTCTTACTGAAACCTTTTGAGTTGGGGCCTCTAAGGTGGGCTTTGCTCTCAGCATTTCTTACTGTCTTCCAGGCTTGGTGTGGGAAGTCCTTCTGTCTATGTTTTGCTTTTATTGGTTAATAAATAAATCTGTTTTGGCCAGTGGCTTAACAGAAATAGAACTAGGAGGGAAAACTAAACTGAATGCTGGGAGAAAAAAGGCAGAAACAGAGAGAAGCCATGGAGCCATGGGAGGATAAAGACGCAAGCCACCAGCTGGAACCTTGTGGGTAGGCCACAAGCCTCATGGTAAAATATAAAATAATAGAAATGGCTATAGTGCTCAGCCATCCCCCAAACAGCGCCACCAACTGGGGACCAAGTGCCCAGATACCTGAGCCTATGGGGACATTTCTCATGCAAGCAAATTGAAGTCAATTTGAATCCTCTCCCCCCTCATCTTCCTCTCCCCCTTCGTGTGTGTGTGTGTGTGTGTGTGTGTGTGTGTGTGTGTGTTTCTCCTGTTAGATTGGTCTTAGATATAGCCAAGAACCTTCGAGAATGGGGGGGATGTTTTTACCCAGTTCTTGCTGACCTCCCAACCCCTTTCACTTTCCACCATTTCACCTTCAAAGGGAATCACAAAAATCATATTTCCTCTTTCTCAGCTAGGTTAGAGCTTAGAATTCCTTCTTGCCGAAGCAAGCCACAAAGAATGAGAAATGCCACTGTGGCTTTCTTGTGCCCAAAAGACTCTAATATGACAGATGTTCTGCCTTCTACCCCAAGGAATGAAGGCTAGTGCAGAGGTCAGGGGAGATTTGAATAGACAAGACTCTGGGGGGTGTGATGCTGAATTCTCAGGCTCCACTTGACTGGACTAAGAAGTTCCTAGGAGACTAGTAAGTCACATTTCCAAGTGTGTAAGCACAGGTGTGTCCAGAGACAAGCAGATCCTAATGGTTCTGACCTAATGGATTGTTTAATTTATTGGTTTATCCAAAATGTGCCTGGACCATTGAGAGGGATGGAAATGTGGGAGGTGGGCCTGAATGAAGGAAATCAGTCTCTTGGGGCATGTCTTTGGCGGGGTATGTGTCACATAGCCCCTCCCACTGAACCTCTACTTCTTAACAGAGGCTCACCATCCTAGAGACTAAGATTTCAATCTATGGACTTTGGGGGGATGGTCAAGATCCAATCTGTAGCATCCTTGAGAGTCATAATTGTTAGGCTGGAGGTTTCGGGACAAAAAGGTCCCTGCCCCACTTTCAGCCAGAAGCCAGTGCCCGCTTAAACCCACAAAAAGACGAAAGGATTCCTGCTTGAAACTCGCATTTACAAAAAGTCCGCACAAAACGCTCGATAAAGAAGACACTTATTTCCGGATTCCAGAGTGACTACTGGAGTCAGCAAACACCTACCAGGCCTCCAACCCCAGCCAACATTCTAATACCTCACCAAGCTCCAACAAAAAGCCCTAACCATATCCAGCCTCACAACTCAGGAACCTCGTACTATGGGCCTTGAACTCGCAACTAATCCCTTGAATAAACCTGCCTTTTACACTTCAATTTGACTCAATTGGATTTATTGCAGAGGTGGTGGAGAAGCCATTCAATAATCCTTGTCAAACCCAACTGCAATGAAAATTCTTTGTCTCAGAGGCTATAATTATTAAGTTGTTTATTAGGTCATGGTTTTAATTGTATATTAGCTGATATTTATTTGTTTCTTTGTTGCTATTATTTTGAGAAACAGTCTTGCTACACTAGTTCTAGTTTACCTCAGATTTACAATATTTTCCTGCTTCAGCCTCGAGAAGATTGGGATTACCGATCTGTTGGCTTTGTAATATTTTTCAAGTGGGTGCAATCTGTAGGACCCAGCCATGATAAGCTTAATAGGAACAGACCATCCAAAGGGAAGTTCTTAATCACTATCACCTGCCAGTGTAGGACCCAGCCCTGATAAACTTAATAGAGGTCTGAGTCTCAGTAGTTTGCCCTGGTTGTAGGAAGGACCACAAACTGAGATTACCCAGGTACTGCCCAACAACAGACTACCCAAAGGAAATTCCTAACGTTTCAACCATTGTAGATAGGATCACCTGCCAGGACACACTTAGACAAATATTAGCAAATCAGAGGTCCTGAACCTTAGAAATCCCTCACTCCCGCCTTTACTACTATAAAAACCCAACTCTAACTGAGCTCGGGGCTGTCTGATCACTCCAATAAGCTGGATACATAGGGAGTCCGAGTTTGCAAACTTGTGTAGAATAAAGGCTCTTTGCTTTTACATACTGAACTCGGTCTCCTTGTTGGTTTTGGGGGGTACTTCTCAGATCTGGGCATAACACAAACTGTATGCCTTTAATCTGCCACTTAACTGCTTGACATATATTTCAGTTTTCAGATAGCAACTGGTTACTGCATGTATATTTTTTTTTTGTGAAAGTTACAGTCTCTGGGGGTTTCTATCAAAATGAAAGTGTAATCTGTGGTGTGCAGGAGGCCAAAGGCCATGAACCTGACCAACAGCACATTATACAATGCACATTTGCAACAGGATCTATTGCATGGTGCACAGCCGCTCCCAGTGCTGATAAGAGGAATGAAGGGGATGGAGAGGCAAAGAGGCAGAGCAAAGTGTTTGTTCTTTTGCTATTGTTTTTCTTCTCTTTTGTTTTGTTTTGTTTGTTTTAATTGAAGTTGATATTCTTATATTTTTTATTACTTCCTTCTTTTTTGTTTTTATCTTGTTTTGATTATTTCCTTGTTAGTTTTCCTTTGTGGGAGACACAACAAGGATGAGGGGTGGATGTGGGGGAACTGAAAGATGGGTGGGATTGGGGTGTATGATGTGAAATTCCCAAAGAATCAATCAAAAATAATTTTTTGAAGCACAGTCTAACCTATTGTAGATCTACTGCCAACCTTCCAGTATTGGTTGTGTGATTTCTGACCTTGTCTTGAAGATCTTCTAAGGGAAGAAGCGTGTGGCTCTAGGAAAGAAGGGAATAGTAACCTCCCCTGAGCTCCAAATCTTCAAAAATCTTCCTGTATCTCCTGCTGGCAATTCATTGACGGACCGGATGTTAAATCCTGGTTTCTTGGCAGACATTAGCAAAGCACTGGGACGGTTCCCTGTTTGAGGCAGCAAAGCTTACTTATAGTTTAGCATCAATATGACCACTGCATAAATGCTCAGAAGGGCTGGAACATCGAGGGACTGGAGGAGAAGGACATCTTCCTAAAGGGTGAGCAGCAGAGATAGCCCAGACAGAGGAACTCAAGGTTCCACTGATACCCTGAGCACAGCGGATTTATTGAGTTAGGCACCCTCGGGCTCCCAGAAGTGGACAAATTGGAGCCCTCCTGCAGGAACCTTTGGTGTAACCAGCTGGAACTGTTTTGTTCTTTAAGATTATCAGTGAACGGGAGGAGTGGGCAGAAATCAATTGACTTTGTTTTGTGGTAATGGTTTCTACCAGGAAATGACTGCTTTGGGTGCCACCAGCTTCAGTGGGAGAGGTAATTAATTCCTTATCCTTCTGGACAGTTAGGCAGTGGATGTTTTTAAACAACAAGGCAGTGGCTGAAAAATTCATTTGAAAGCTAAGTCCCTGCTGTTGGTCCCCTGCTCTAAGGCTGCTCAAGCCCAGGATGTTAGACAGAAGAGCGCTGCTGAGAAACCGGCAGTAACTGCGGTTCCCTTCAGAGTCATCACCTTGTACCGAGCATTTCCTGGACCGCTGAAGTGGTTATGTTGGTAATAGCTGATTCAGGAAGCCTAGGGAAGTCTCCAGTGGTGCCAGCCACACCTAGTCCTCCAGGGACAAAAACAAAGAAATGTGACCTCCCTCAGCTCATTTGTGCTGACTTGTGTTTATTATGCCCCAAAGTAAAGAACAAGCCACCAGGCGCCACTGAAACAATGTTGATGGGTCAAGGTTCCCTCTTTACTGAAAAACAATTACCGTGCCAGGGCAGGGTGGCCCGCCCCTTAATCCTCAAGCTCAGGAGGCACAAGCAGGCACAACACAATGAGTGGAGGCCTGCCTGGTCTGTTTATAAAGTGAGTCCCAACCAGGGCTGCATAGTGAGACCCTCTCAAAAAGAAAGGGGCTGGGGAGGGTGGTGAAGAGTACACCCACACTGCTCTTCCAGATTGATTCCTAATCTAGATGTCAGGTGGTTCACAACTGGCTGTAACTCTAGTTACAGGGCAGGGATTTAGCTTTCAACTCCTCTGACCTCTGCTGGGACCTGAGGTAGGTTTGCACATATCTACATGCAAACACACACACGCACACACACACACGCATACACACATACACTTAAAAAATAATAATAAAAACAAATGTGTTTTTAAAAAAGAAAAAGAAAGCCAGGCGGTAGTGGCGCACGCCTTTAATCCCAGCACTTGGAAGGCAGAGGCAGGTGGATCTCTGTGAGTTTAAGGCCAGCCTGGTCTACAAGAGTTAGTTCCAGTATAGGCTCCAAAGCTACAGAGAGACCCTGTCTCAAAAAAACCAAAAGAGAAAAAGGAAAAAAAAAAAAAGAAAAGAAAGAAAAAAAATAATACTGCAAAAGTTCCAGAAATACGAAGAAAAGAGGCAACAATAGCATGGCGGGCAGGCAAGATACAGCTGATCTGTTGGCTCTGAGGGGAAAATTCAGTGATGGGGCACCCCTTGGGGCAGAGCTTTTGACTAGGACGTTTGTAATGGGTTAAGTAAAATGCTGCAGGTTCCGCGTGGCTGCAGCGGGCAGCGGGCCATGAGACCACGCTGCAGGTTCCCGAGAGGGGCAGGCAGCAGGCAGCGGGTCCCAGGCAGGGACAGCGCAGTTTCCCAAGTGGCTGCAGTGGGACCACGAGGCGCAGCGAGTCCCACAAGGAAAGACAGATGGATGGGCACGCCAGGAGACCACGCCACAGGTCTCCAAAGGCGGCTGGTCCCAAGCAGGGAGCCACGGGGCAGGCGAGAGACAGACAGATAGGCATGCCATGGGTTATGGTAGGGAAGGGGGAGAAGGGAGAAAAACAGAGAGAGGGGCAGAGAGAGAAAGAGAGAGAAACAGAAGGGGAAAGGGGAGAAGTGGGGAGAGACAGAAGCTACCTCTTTGAGAGGGAGACGGAAAAGGAAGGGACTCAGGCTGGAAGCTGAAGATTAGCTTGCCTTGGCGAGAGGGAGGGGGCGTGGCTTGTCTCTTAAAGGGACAGAGCAGACCATTGCATTCCCATCTCTGTTTTATAATAAAGAGGTGGAAGCTTAGGCACAACAGGTTAAAGGAATTGGGGTGGCAGATTCTTGAGACTGCTTCCTGCTTTTTTGTGGGTGTCATCTTGGTGGGGGGGAACCTGAGAAAACTGGGTGCTGGTCACATCCTGGCATAACTGGTCTGTTTGTTCCTGTCCAGTGTTTGTGGTATGGAAATGTCTGGTGTCTCTTACACCTGTTTAAGGTATTGGCAGAACAGAGAATAAAGTTAAGTTTAGGAAAAAAATTTTTAGGGCCAGGGGATTGAGGGGGATGTATCTGGCCTGTTTAAGGTGGAACCTTCAATTCGGCTCCCTGGAACTCACAAGAATTTTTGGGGTTTGTGAAAACAGAAGTTTTAGACATATACATTATATAAACAGTAGCATATTTATGTCAGAATGACTGTGACAGATATTTTTGCACAGTGAAAAGTATTTTTAAGACTATGGAAGGCAGCCTGAGAGAGAAATTTGATAACTTGTATTTGTCTTCACACCTTTATAACTTGCATGTCTTGTATTTGTATTTTACTGAAATTTGTTTGATGAGGTTGTCCTTTTATTTTATTTTATTTTGGTTTTTCGAGATACAGTTTCTCTGTAGCTTTTGGAGCCTGTCCTGGAACTGGCTCTTGTAGACCAGGCTGGCCTGGAACTCACAGAGATCTGCCTGCCTCTGCCTCCCTAGTGCTGGGATTAAAGGTGTGCGCCACCACTGCCCAGTGAGGTTGTCCTTTTAAACTGACAAAACCTCTCAGCTGTCAAACTGCATCAGAGATCTTTGAGAAGGATGAAATTTTACTTGAGTTATTGATTAAAAAACAACAGAGAACTTACTTGGTTGGCACCTACAGCTACTCCTTAGGGTCCTCCATGGTCACTGAAGGTCGTATTTGCCTTTTGCTGTTTAGCACAGGGCCTGCCAGGCTCCAGAAGATCCTGTGGGCTAAGAAATCTATAGGAAGATAAGCCTACCTTGACCTGAGCAGCTAGACTGTTGATTCCAGAGATTCTGTCCATGTCTGAAGAAATTCAGTTTGGATGAAAGGCAGTTTTGCTCAGTGGCCAGTGCTTGGCAGTTGAAGCGAATTGTGGATGGCATTGTTTTATGCCCATTTGTCTTCTGTCTTCTTTGGAGGAAACAGAATGCTGCTGCTAGGAGCCATCCTATCTTTTTTTGTTATGAGAACTTTTTAATAATTAAATTTAAGTTACATGTATGAACACACACACACAGAGTGAACAGAAATTGGGTGGGCCCTACCAAAGGCATGCCACTGTGCAAAACACACATGCAACAGAGTCAGCAAGAGGAATTTAGAGACAAAAACATAAGTAAATCGGGGGACCAGGCAGGGTATACCTCAGTAAAGATGGAGGGATTTGGTCACCTGACCTGACTCTCAATTAAGATGGTGGTGAAGTCACACGACCTCAGTTAAGATGGTGGTAAGGTCACCTGACCTCAGTCAAAATGACAGTGGTCATATGTTGTATGGAAAAGCCACTCAGTTAAGATAGCAGTGAAGTCACCTGACCATTATAACACTGACCAGCCAAATGTGAAAACAATGAGGCAGGGACCTGCTGTGCTGGTCCCTTCAGCTGCCCATGCCTTCAAGTAGGTCAGAGCTGCTTCCTTACAGCCCTGGGAGTTTCCAGAAGTCTCCTGCGGCTCTCACTGGACTAAATTCAAGGCAGACTGAATTTAGATACCTACCTTAGAAGTCAAGTTAAAATATTAAATGTTTCCACATAACACAACGTATATGCATGGCCTGGAGATCATTTTATACAAATATTTTAGGTTACTCACATTTTGACTGCAACGTATTATGAGGGCAGGTGTGGAATTTTCCAGTTGTGGCATCATGACAGTTCTGTCAGGGCTGGAGGGAGGGCTCAGTGGTTAAGAGCTCTTGTTCTCGCAAAGGACCCAGGTTCTATTCCCCACTTATTCACAAGCATCCATAACAGTCCCAGAGAATTCAATTCACTCTTCTGACCCTCATAGGGCACCAGACACGAGTGCACAGACATATATGCGGGCAAAACATTCACACACAGAAAATAAAACATATAAATGAATAAATTCATATTTGGGGCTGACTAGTTTTATGTCAACTTAACAGAAGTTAGAGTCAATTGGGAAGACAGACCCTCGATTGAGAAAGATTTCATACTCCCCATCAAAGTTTGGAATTAGTTGATATTAGATCAGATCGATAGCCCTCAAACAATTGCTGGCAATGCTGAGAGGAGATCATAACTTTAGATCTACTGTCACATGAACTTCTAACAACTCACCTGTGAGGTAGATTAACCCACCCAAAAGGCTCCCCAAATGAGCAGGTCCTTTATCCTGGCTAGCCAAATGCAGATTAGAGTACGTGCATTCCAGGGATGAATTTGCTTCAAAATAAAATAACCCCAAAGAAGCTAAATGACCACACTTAACAAATGCCAACAAACATACCAAGCAGAAACTTCTGCAACAGGCAAGATGAGAGACGGTGACAACTCGGGAATTCTTTCCTCTGAAAGAAGGCTCAGATCACTCACTGTGGGAGGAGCCAGCAGCCCGGCTGTGAGACTCTAAGCAGAGGCTCTGACAGTAACTATAGCCTCCTCTGGCATCCAGGCTGTGTGAGCCTCTTAGGATGCAGAGCCCAGATCCAGCTAGGCTCACACATGCGTGAAGTGGTTGGTCAGACAAGTCAGATCATTGAAGGGAGACACCTACATGAAGAGTCCAAGAATAAGAAAATAAAAATGCAGATTCCAGAAATAGGAATGTAGAAATAAAGAAATATAAAGTTGTAAGCCAAGGAGAATGAGAACAGATTGTCAGCAGCCTGAGGATTAACTATTAACAGTGGGCTATTTCGCTTTACAACCCATAGCTCTATTTACAAGGCCAAAGCATCTCTCTGCAAACTGAGAGCTAGCCTATGGATATGAGCTGAGTCAACTGTTAGGAAATAGATAGATGACCTCTGGGTTATGCATTATCCCTGCTGTGTGAAACTGGCAGCATCACAGGGGAGAGCACAGGGCTTCAGTAAACAACACTTGGAGGTACCAAGAAAGACAATAGATTAAGTGCAAACACTAATTTAACTGAAAAACTCTGTTACTGGAGATTGTAAAATAAGGCAATCTGTATCTGAGTTTTACTTTGAGACTGTAAAACTTCCTTTGTTCAGACCTAATGCTTGGGTTCAGAAAGTGGCCTCTTGCCACAGCCTTAAAATCCATTTCTGGCTGTGGTCTCAGCTAGCTGATGAGCTGTTTGTGCCCCCATGGGACTTTTTATTTTATTTCTTTATTTTTTCCTGGATTCTGGTTTCTGGAATAAAGTTTGTTTCTGATTTATTAGACTTTGGTGGTCTGTCCCCATCTTTGCTCGACCCTCCTGGACCCAACACTACACAGCTGAAAATAAGACATGATTCCCAGGTCCTCAGGATTAAAAACTGAGATACAATTTATATATTGGATTGCAATTTATAAAAAGAAAAAAATTTAAAAAGTCGTTTGCTAGATGTGGTGACACTTGCCACTCAGTAGACATTTGTGGTAATCCCACATTTAGTAGGGATTTTCAGGTGGATTCAAAGTTCAAGGGTAATTCCGTTTATAGCCTACATAGTCTATAGTGAGACCCTATCTAAAAGGCATGCCTAAGTAAACAAACAAATCAATGATTATACTACTGCACATCATCAACTCTTAGCAGAAAACTACAACTTAGTTCTGCCACATCCTAATGACTATACCTTTGTTTTCTTTCTTTCCCAGCTTACTGATGTATCTGCATTCAAGCCAATGCCATTCGGTTGGGTTATTTATGTATTTATTTATTGGTTGATGGTATGGTTTGTTCAGCATTAAGCCAAAGTGGCCCAAAGAAAACTAATTTTGTTAAAATACCCCCTTCTCCATTAATGGAATGGCAATGCAACTTATATCTTTGGGCTATATTTTTACTGGAGAAAGTAGTATATTTAGGATAAGCTATGAGTCATACAAGACCACAGAGCTACAACTCCAAAAAATAAAAATGTGAAGAATAGAAATAGTAATAAAAAATAATGTTCATTCTTACAGTAAAGCTGTTTTAAAGAAGACTTAGTTTTTATTTTTAATTGTGTGTTTCCGTGTATAGATAAGTGCACATACATGTGGGTGCCTACAGAGGTCACAGAGGACATAGGATCCCCTGGAGCTCTAGTTACAGGGGTTATGAGATGCCTGCTGTGGGTGCTAGGAACTGAGCCCAGGTCCCCTGGAAGAGCAGTATGCACTCTTAACCACTGAGCCATCTTTCCAACCCCACAACATGACTTGTTAATGTGTCAATTTCTTGGGAAATAAACCCAAATCCCAAGAAAACTGAGAGTCAAGGACTATGCAATGCCAATGTCTAGTCTTTAAAGCAATAAGCCACCAATACAACTTAACATCTGGAGGATGCTGCGGGTCCAGATGCTGGCAAACATTATAACCCTTTGCAAACCAGAAAAATGGTCAAAGGCAAAACGGGAGGCTAGAAATTAACAAGAAAGGCATGTCCTGGAGACAGTCATTAAGGAAATGGCTCCTCACTGACTATGTTGCACTTCTAGACAATCGAACGGAGCCAGCCCCAAAGCAACACTGTTGGTTAGTAAGATGTCATCATTTGGCTCCACAGGGGAGACAAGGTGCTAAACTTCATAGCAGCAGATGGGGACAGATGGTGCTTACATAAAACCTCATACCAACACTGATATCAAGGCAAAATAATTGAAAAATGGTTTGACTAGAAAAATCTCTAGTAAGAAGACTCATCTTTTCCATATTCAATTCTGAGGAAGGAAGATAATTCCTCTAGTGCCAATGAAATATCTGAATTTTTATGGTCTCATACTTCTTTCCGTGAGAGTCATCTCTTTACAGTCAGCAATCTTGAACTCATTTTCTACTAACAGTTTTCATTTTAAATAGCAATGCTGTCTTTCAAAATTATTCATAAAGGTATACACCAATTAAAAACGGAAACAACAGTCAAGATGATTGTATGTGCATGCACGCACGCACACACACACACACACACACACACACACACACACACACGACAACACTCAAGAAATATTCACTTATAAGATGCTCTTCAGCCTAAACACTGTGACTCTGTGATTCTGTGATCTAGCAGTAAGTAGCTACAGTTCAGGATGCTGAAGATTCGCCCACTCCACACTGACTCTATTTCTTGGCCATTGTGCTATTTATATCTGTTTTAGTCATTGTTTTATTGTTATGAAGAGACACCATGATCACATCAATTCTTTCTTTTTAAAGATTTATTTTTTATGCATGCAGTGTTCTGCCTACACATATGCCTATACACCAAAAGAGGGCATCAGATCTCATTATATGTGGTTATGAATCACCACATGGTTACTGGGACTTGAACTCAGGACCACTTGAAGAGCAGCCCATGCTCTTAACCTGAGTCTTCTCTCCAGCCTGACCACATCAGTTCTTATAAAAGGAAGCATTTAATTTGGGGATTCTTTACAGTTTTAGAGGGCTAGTCCATTATCATCACGGTGGGGAGCAGACAGGCATAGTGTGTTGGAGCAGTAACTAAGAACTCTACATCCTGATCCACAGCCAACAGGCAGAGAGACAGACACTGGGCCTGAAAACCCATCCCCAGACACCTCCCCCAACAAGGGCACACCTCCTCCAGCAAGGACACACCTCCTCCAACAAGGGCACACCTCCTCCAACAATGACACACTTCCTCCAAGGGAAACAGAAACAATTGGTTACTGGAGTCCACTGACCAGCAAGCCCAGCCTAATCAGTAAGTGTTGGGTCCCAGTAAGAGATCCTATCTTAAAAATCAAGGTGAACAGCTCCTGGGGAGCTAGGCTGGAGGCTGACTTCTGGCCTCTGGCTTCCTCGTGAAGCCACCCCCACCACAAACACACAGAACAGCAGGGATAATTTAGCTGGATAATTATGAGCTAGCAGAGATCTCTACAATTATCAATAAAATCCCTAACTCGGATTTAATTGTGCCCCATAAAAGCTCAGATATATAAAGAGATAATGGGTACCTTTGATTTCCAAAGCAAGCACCAGGGATGAAAAAGGGCAGTTGAGCAATATAAAACTCGCTGCTTGAAAAGGGGTAGAAGCAACTCTCTGTGTACTGATAAGAAAAACCTCCGAGATACAGTGTGTTCATCTTGGTGTAAGGAAGTGAGAAAATAAACTGGCGGTGGTGGCGTGCGCCTTTAATCCCAGCCCTCGGGAGGCAGAGGCAGGCGGATGGACCTCTGTGAGTTTGAGGCCAGTCTGGTATATAAGAGCTAGTTCCAGGACAGGCTCCAAAGCTAGAGAGAAACCCTGTCTCGGAGAAAAAAAAAAGTGAGAAAACAGTATGTATTTCTAGTGTGCACCAGTGTGTTTCTATAAAGACATACTGGAAGGACATATCAAAGAAACTGATGAAGCTGTGACTTAGGACAAAGTGTGGTGTTGTACGGACAGGTGAGGGAAGAAGTCACCCCAGGACATATATACCTTTATACCTGCCTTAATTTGCATGTGGTGTCTTATATGCTTAAACTGCACTTTACGTCTCACTAAAAGTCAACCGGCTTTCCCCAAAGAGCTCCAGGGAATTCACAGGTAAACTGAGAAGCAAGGGACATTGACCCAGAAAACTCAAGAGTGCCTGACAAAGGCTCAGAAATGGTTTGCTCACATCAAAACCAAGGGGTTGAAATCAAATGGTTCGTGTGTGTGTGTGTGAAAGTAAGATGATGAGAGGAGAGAACTACAAAATAGAACGCTGCAGGAGCAATCGGGGTAAATGGCACGGGGTCTACAGAGCGCAGGCCAGGGGTCTTCCTCATGAGGTCGTCTGGCCCCGTCTTCAGACAGACTCAAACATCTCTTCATAATCGCAAAGCAAAATCTATGAATTAATTGATGATATCAAATCTGAGCAGTTTGGAATTATTCAGAATTATCACCCCATAAACTGCAATTTGGGGTGGCTGGAGAGATGGCTCAGCCGCTAAAGGCTAGGCTCACAACCAAAATTAAACTCCAGTTTACCAGAAAACCATAGACGTTAAAGTGACATTAAAGCAGACAGAGGATTTCCAACTCAGGCTGGGTAGCAAGACTAGCTGTAATCAATTAATTAGCTCTGAGTTTGATTAAGAGACCCTGAGCTCTGAATTTGATTGAGAGACCCTGATCTCTATGAATAAGGAGAAAGGGCAATGAGAGATGATTCTGAAACCAACTGCTGACTTCCACAATGAACTCACACCCAATTGTGTGTGCACCCACACATTAGCCACATATGTAAACATGTATATGCATGGAAAAAGAAAAATGATTTTTAAGTATTAGCATATACAAGATATACTAAATGCATTTCAGTCTTTTTTTTTAAGACAGGGTTTCTCTGTGTAACTCTGGCTGTCCTGGATTTATAGCTATGTAGACCAGGCTGGCCTTGAACCAGAGATCCACTTACTTCTGCCTACAAAGAGCTAGAATTAAAGGCGTGCACCACCACCACTAGACAATCTCATTTTTACGTACATGGAGAAAGTTAATCTAAAGAGTTGACAAAAGACGGGCGGTAATGGTTCACGCCTTTAAACCAGCACTCAGGAGGCAGAGGCAGGCAGATCTCTGTGAGTTCAGAGCCAGTCTGGTCCACAGAGTAAGTTTCAGGCTAGCCAGGATTACACAGAGAAACCCTGTCTCAAACAAAACAAAAAAGTTTGACTAAAACTTTAGTTTTCATATCTGTAACAGATATTTTCATATTTGTAAAAAACATGTCATAAAAGCTGGGGAGATGGCTCAGCAGTTAAGAGCAAGTACTGTTTTTCTAGAGGACCTGTGTTTGATTCCCAGGACCCAAATCAGAAGGCCGATGGCCCCCAGTGTAACTCTACATGTAACTCTAGCCCCAGTGGGACCCAACTCCTCCGGCCAGTATGGGCACCTGCACTCAGGTGCATATGTACACTCACACAAATGAGCACACACGCATGCGCACACCCAAAATAATAATATGGGGCTGGAGAGATGGCTCAGAGGTTAAGAGCACTAGCTGCTCTTCCAGAGTTCCTGAGTTCAATTCCCAGCAACCATATAGTGGCTCACAACCATCTAGAATGAGATCTGGCGCCCTCTTCTGGCCGCAGGCATACATGCAGGTAGAGCACTGTACACATAATAAATATATAAATCTTAAAAATAATAACAATAAATTTTTAAAATAAGAAATTCCTATTATAATATTACTAGGGAGTCTTTGCATGTTTAAGTGAGAACAGGACTTGTGGGTCAAGGAAAGAGAATATAAAGGGACATTCAGGAAAAGACTTGTGGACTAGCGGCAGACACCAAACAGAGTGAGGTCTCCAGCAGTTCTCGGCCGGTCCCCGTCCTCAGAACACCTGGGAAGGTGAGGGAGTCCCAGGCAGCCTGCAAGGACAGGCCAGCCCCTTCCAGAGAAGGACTGGATATGCAGGTCCTGGTTACCATTTGACGTCTATGTTCCCAGGTCTTCAGTTTTTTTCTTTCCTTCCCCTTCCCCACCCCAGAGAAAATGTCCTGAACTCTTTTGAGAACTAAGAACTAAACAATTGTTCCTGTGACAGTCAAACCCCAGTGTGCATATCTTGTAATGGGCTTGGGCATGCACGCATGGGGTTTGTTTTGGTTTTTACGACATTTGTTTTCACTGAAACTCGAACGAGAAAATGAGCGGTGAGAAAAATTAACAGTAATCGAAAATGTGTGTTGCAAGATATTTGATTACACTGTTTAAAGGTGTGTCACTGTGATTGGTTTAGTAAAAAGCTAAACGGCCAATAGCTAAGGAGGAGGAATAGCAGGGATTTCTGGACAGAGGGAGCTCTGGGAACAAGAAAGGCAGAGTTGCCAGCCAGACCAAGAGGGAACAAGATATGCAGGACGAGAGGTAAAATCCACAAGCCATATAACAGCACACAGATGAATAGAAATGGATTAATTTAAGTTATAAGAGCCAGTGGGACAAGTCTAAGTTGTAGGTTGAGCTTTTGTAATTAATAATATGTCTCTGTATCATGATTTGGAGGTGGCGGCCCAAAGAAAACTCCATCTACAACCTGAGGTAGAAATACTCGGAGGCTTTGAAGGTAACTTCTAATATTAAATCAGGCTTTCTCCGTAGGAAACAGGAGTCAACAATCATCTGAGAGACTGCAGTCTGGCACCTCACAGGGACACTGCCATGCCAGCCTCTTTATCCTGCTCTCAGACCAGACTCAAACCAGCCTATTTATTATCTGCATTTAGTCAGAAAAGTGTATTAACCCATGATGACAATTTGGCTTTTAGAAAATATGTATCGTCTGCGTTATATCAAAAGGGTTTTTTTTATGTCAAATTAAGGAAAAATACTCCGGAATGTATTAGACTATTTAATATAATTATACTGTGCTTGATGTCAAGTCACGAGGGAGAGGATGTAACTCAATGATAAAGCATGTGTTTAGTATGTGCTTAGTATGCGCAAGGCCCAAGGTTCCATTCCCAGCATTCTTCCCACACCCCAGAAACTTAAATCAATTGAATCCGGTAGGAAATGACAATTATGGAGGAGACTTTGTTAAATTTCTCTTCTATGGTTAAGACTTTGTCCCATGCATCTAGACATAGAGGAAGCAAACAGCGATCAGTAAGGTCAGGCCGCCTCTGCCTTGGCTAAGCAGAATACTTAATTGGCTTTACAAGTCTACTCTCGTAGCTAAATGCTGCCAAATTGCTTTTAGCTAGCTCCATCTAGAGGTGAGAAAAATAATTGCCCGTGTATGGAGGGAGCGGGAATTAGATCCCTGTCAAGCAAACAGGGAAAGGGCCACAGACAGAGACAGACAGCAAACCTCCATCACTCTCATGGCCGGAAGGAAGCATCGGCCTGGCGGCTTGACACAGGCTTTTTCTCTCGGGTTCCACCCCGCGCTCTTTCGGGGACAAATCCACGCTGGTCAAATAAGCTGAAAGCCAGACCTGGGTTTACTACCTAAAGCTGTGGAACTTTCTTTGTCCAAATAGACCAGTTCTTAATTACGGAGAAAGAACCCATCCCTGGCCAACAAAAAGCACTTAAACTCAGAGTCCTCCAGGGGAAAAGGGTCTTGCTCTCAAACACCGGACAACTGGTTGAGGTACCTATTTAACATCCCAAAGCAGACCTGATCACCAGGTTCTCTCAGTACCCCTCAGTCACTGCGTGTTACAGAGCTTGGCTGGCACACCCCTAAACTTCTCCAGCCCAGTGGCTGGCCTGCCCTCCCCCATAGAACCCATCCATTTTGGTTACCTGTCCTTTTGTCTTTTGTCTACCTTGTACTCTTCTGGCTCTCCCTTCTCCCCCCCCCCCTTACATGGCCTGGTTCACCTGGACTCTCTCAGATGTCCCTGCCTCTGGCTATGCTCTCCTTTTTGTCTACAATAAATTTTCTGC